>VMDO01008588.1:59995-76254 GCA_007922755.1 Pedetes capensis
TATATATATATATATATATATATATATATATATATATATATATATATATCAGTACATTTCACAGTGTATTTATTCCAGTTTTATTTGCCCAGTAATCAAAAAAAAAATCTTCTTGGGTAAGAAGTTAACATTTAGAAAAATAGTCTCTTTGAAGAGCTTCAAAGGATACCTTTTCTTTCTCTCCTCTTTTTCTTTCTTGTTGTTTTATTATGCTTTGCTTTGTTTTGTTTTTCAGACAGGGTCTTGCTATGTAGCCCAGGTTAGTCTTGGATTCACAATCCTCTTGTTTTAGCATCCCCAATCCTGGAATTACAGGTGTGTGCAACCTCACCTGTGTACTTTCTCTCTTCTATTGTACTGTTTCTTCTTGTAAAATAAAAGTAATGATGGGAAATATGTTGTGAAATGGGTGTTTATAATTTCTTATCAATCATACTTATAATAAAAAGCTTTGGGTTTTACCTTCGTGGTAGTGCTTTGAAGGCTTTTTCTCTTTAACAATAGGTGTGGAATTCTGTGTATTAAATGAAATACAGCCTAAGGTTTGAAAGAAAAATAACTATGTTTGAATCCTCATGCTGCTACCTTGGAAAAATCATGTAAACTCTCTGAACCTCATTTTCCCAACTTGTAACTAAGAAAAGAAGAAAGCCACCAGAGTAGCTGACAAGGTTTTTTTTTGAGCAGGACATGGTGGTGCACGCCACCATGTGGTGGTGGTGATCTCAGCACTCAGGAGGCTGAGGCAGGAGGATAGATGTCAAGTTCAATACCAGCCTCATATATAAAGTGAGTACCAGGCCAGCTGGGACTACACAGTGATCCCTGTTTCAAAAAACCTAAACAAACAAACAAACAAACAAATGAGTGTCTATTCAAAGAAGTAAATCTCATTTTGTTTCTTATAGTAAAGTACTTGAAGCCAAATTATACTTCAGTATAAGGTGGACACATCTCTAATAACAACATATAGAAACACTAAATAATTTTGTTTTTAATGAGAGCAGTTTCTTGGACGTCAGGCACTTGCTGTGGCACAATGCCAACCATGTTTTCCTCAGAGAGGAAAAAGCAGCATTTGCTCTTGACAGAGTTACATAAGAAGTCTGTGGGTTTCTATGTGAGCATCTATGTGGATGTATTGATGATATTGTGGGCATGTAGCTTCACTGTATCAGAAAGCGTAAAAGAAATGTGGTACAAGTGAATTCTGATATAGAAACAGCTACTCTCATTGCTATAAATTATCTCTCTCTCTCTCTCTCTCTCTCTCTCTATATATATATATATATATATATATATATATATACACACATATATAAATGCTGTTTGGTTTTTACATTTTTAACTTGTTTAATTTATTCACAATTATGTAGAAAAATTTGTTGTTTTCAGGTGCCATCAAGTTGGTGTCTGACTTATAGTGACCAGCGAAACACTATTGTCAGTGCTTCTCTGCTATTCATAGGGTTTTCAAAGGCAGATTGATTTTTAGGAGTGGGTTGCTGGGTTCTTCTCCCAAGCCTACAGTATCTGGTGTTCCCAGGAAGTCTCCCATCCAAGCACTAACCAGGCCCGACCCTGGTTAGCTTCTGAGATCTGACAGGATCGGATGCCATAGTGCTATGGCAGCAGGCTGTAGAAAAATTAGAAGCATAAAATAAAAGCAAGAGGGAAAAATTGTCTATAACCCTACTACTCTTAGCACTTTTAGCCATATTTTCTCTATTAGAATATGGCCAGCAACATTTTTGAGAATTTTTTTCTAGATTTTTATTTTCCATGGGTGTTGATGAAATATATGTATCTATAACGTGGGATCAGAGTATATATATATGTGTATGAAAACTACGTTTAGCATTTAGCAACATGTCATCAACATGCTACACATTGATTGACCCCATGATTATAATGACTAAGTAGAATTCTATTTAATGAGTATCCAAGTTACTCAAGGACAGGCATGTGTTGCATAACATTAGGGACATTCTCTGAGAAATTGGTTCATTAGGCAATTATGTTATGAGAACATCATAGAGTGTGCTTAAGCTAAAACAGCTAAAACATCACTAGGTGATACAATCTCATGGGGCACCATTATACATGCAGTAAATCATTGACAAAAAATTGTTATGTGATGCTTCACTGTAAAAACCTATAGATATGCATTTATTTTCAGCTTCGCCTTCATTGTGGTATGGTGATATTCACTCTTATTTCACATTCCCAGTTTTATAAATCCTAATTAGGGAAATTCTTGGGAGTAGAATTTCTGAATTAAAAACATTATTTTTTCCAATACATCACAAATTTTCCACTAATTTTATACTTCCGAGAAGTCTGCATGAGCACATTTCTTTTCAGTCTCAATCATATGGGGCATTTTCTTTCTTTAATTTGATAGCCTGATAATTGATGATGGCAGAGAGGAAATCTAGTCTTATATTCATGGTATGATTACCAGTGAAATATTTTTCATCATATTTTACCAACCACTTACAATCGTTATTTCTGTAAGTTATTTGTTTATATCCTATGTCCACTGCCATACTGACAATGTTGTCATTAAGCTCTAAGTTTATTCTTGCCAAATGGCTAGCTGGTTGATGCATCATTTATAAAAAATAAAATTGCATATCTTTTCCTCACTGATTTTAAATTCTATTTTATTATATTGTGCACTAAATTCTTATTTTCAGTTTTCTCTGTTTCTGAGCTTTCTGTCTTGCTCCATTGTTCTTTCAATTTTGGCAAGAGCTTCATACTGTTTTAATCTTTGAACCTTCATAATTTGTTTTTGATTACTTATATTCTCTTTTCATTATTCTGTTTCAAATCTTTCTTGACTCATTATTATATATTCAGTACTCCACTTGAATTTTAAGATTATTTTGTTAAAATCTAAAGAAACATAGTAAAGATTTTTGACAGTATTAAAACATATAGTTGTAAATAGTAAACATGTAGATCACCTTGAAGCCAACTGATATCTTAAGAAAACTGAATTCTTTCACTCAACATACAGTGGTTGCCTCTATATACATTTATTATTTTTAATATTCCTCAGGAAGTTTTTTATACCATCTCCAAATTTTGTGTAAAATGATTTTTTATTGGGGCTAGATATGGTGACACATACCTCTAATTCCAGTACTTGGAGGCAAAGGCAAGAGGACCATAAGTTAGAGACCACCCTGGGGTACAAAGCAAGAACTTTTCTCAAAATACAAAACCAAACCAAAATAAGAGACTTTTGTTTTATCGTTCATATAATGTACCAGGTACTGAGCCAAAACATACTCATGAGACATCAATGGCTAGAGTAGTAATGTCCAATAAAAATATCATATGAGGCACATTTGTAGCTTCCATTATTCTAGTAGATGAGCTAAAAGAATAAAAAAGAAGTAAATTTTAATAATTTACATTATTTATCCAATGTCAAAAGTTATCATTTCAATATGAATAGATATAAAATTGAGATTTTTTTCATTCTTTTTATCAATATCTTCAAAAATTGGTATGTAATTTATTCCTATGTTGTTATTGTTGTTAGGTGGTCTTGAGTCAGGTCTTACTCACAGCAATCCTATGTAAAATTGAACAAAATACTCCCCAAAAGTGTATCATGCACACAAACTTTTATAGATTGAAGCCCATTGTTGCAGCTATTGTATCAATCCATTTAGTTGAGGGTCCACCTCTTTTCATTGACCTGCAACTCTCTAAACATCATATCCTTCTCCAGGGATTGGTTCCTCCGAACAACATGTACAAGATACATCAGACACAGTCTAGCCATCCTTGCTTCCAAGGAGCAATGTGGTTGCACTTCTAGTACAGATCTGTTGGTTCTTTTGGAAGTCCATGGTATAATCATTATTCATATCCAGCACCATAATTCAAAAGAATGAATTCTTCTCCTGTGTCCATTATTCAACATCCAGCTTTCACAACTGTATGATGTGACTAAAAACACCCTGGGATGAGTCAGGCGCACCTTTGTCTTCAAGGTGACATCTTTAGTTTTCAGCGAAAGAGGTCTTTTGTCACCTTTTCCAAGTACAATGTGTCTTTATTTCTTTACTGCTACTTCCAGGGATGTTGACTGTTGAACAAAGTAAAACAAAATCTTGGAGAGCCTCAATCTTTTCTCCATTTATCATGAAGCTGCTTACTGACCCAGTTGTAAGATTTTTGTTTTCTTAATATTGAGGTGTAACCCATATTGAAGCCTGTGTTCTTTGATCTTCATCAATAAATGTTTCAAATCCTATTCACTTTCAGCAAGCAAAATTGTGTCATCTATTTAATGCAAATTGTTCATGAATCTTCCTCTAATCTAATGCCAACTTCCTCTTTATAAAGACCAGCTTCTGGGATTATTTGCTCAGCATAGAGATTCAAGAGGTGTGGTAAAATGATACAGCCTGACAACCTTTCTTTGTTTTAAACTTGGCAGTGTTTCCTTGTTCTGACTGAACAACTATCTCCTGATCCATATGAAGATTCCTCGTGAGAACAAATAAGTACTTGGTATTCCCATTCTTTCGGTGTTTTGCATAATTTACTGTGATCCACACAGTCAAATGCCTTTGCATAGTCAATAAAACATAGGTAGACATCTTACTGGTATTCTCTACTTTCACTTAATATCCATCTGACATCCACAATGATGTCCCTGGTTCCATATCATCTTCTGAATCTGGCTTGATTTTCCAGCAGTTCCCTGTCTATATACTGCTGCAGTTGTTTTTGCATGATCTTTAGCAAAATTTTACTTGTGTGTGATGTTAATGATATTGTTGGGTAGTTTCCATGTTTTGTTGGATCCCCATCCTTGGGAATAGGCACAAATATGGATCTTGTTCAGTCAGTTAGCCAGGTAGCTAGTTTCCAAATTTCTTGACATAAAAAAATGAGCACCTCCAATGTTGAATCTATTTGTTGAAACATCTCAGTTGGTATTCTATCAATTCCTAGAGCATTGTTTTGCCAATTTCTTCAAGGCAGCTTCAACTTCTTCCTTCATTACCATTGACTCCTCTTGAAATTGTTGATCATCCACTAATTCTTAGTATAATGACTGTCTTCCTTCCATCTTCTTTTGAAGATTTCCTGGGTCATTTAATATTTTTCCTGTAGAAACCTTCACTATTGCCATTCAAAGCTTGAACATTTTCTTCAATTCTTTAAGTTTGAGAAAAACAGTGTGTTCTTCCCTTTTGATTTTCTATCCCCAGATCTTTATACCAGTAATTATAATATTTGATTTTGTCTTTTCCAGCTGTGCTTTGAAATTTTCTGTTTAGTTCTTTGAATTTGTCATGCTTTCCTATTACTTTAGCTGCTCAAAGTTCAAGGACAAGTTTTAAAGACTCCTTTGACATGTTGTTTTGTCTTTTTTATTGTCTTTTTCATAACCTTTTGCTTTCCTCATTTATAATGTGTTTAATGTCATGCCACAACTCATCTGGTCTTTGATCATTAGTGTCTAACATATCAAATCTTTTCTTTAGATGATCTCTGAACTCAGATGAGATATACTCAATGTCATATCTTGGCTTTCATACTCTTATTCTAATTTTCTTCAGTTTCAGTTAGAACCTGCATATGAGTAGTTGATAATCCAATTCACAATCAGCACTTGGCCTTGTTCTGGGTTTTAATATTGAGCTTTTCCATTATCTCTTTCCAGAAATGTAGTCAGTTTTGTTCCAGTATGTTCAAGCTGGTGAATTCCATGTGTATAGTTACTGTTAATGTTGGTGAAAAAATGTATTTGCAACATAAATGTCATGGTCAGACAAAATTCTATTATGCATCTGCAGCATTTTTTCTGTCATTAAAACCATGTTTTCCAACTACTGAGCCTTCTTCTTTGTTCCCAACTTTTACATTCCAGTAACCAATAATTACCAGTGCAGCCTGATTGATGTTTGGTCAATTTCAGACTGTATAAGCTGGTAATAGTCTTTTCTTTCTTCTTTTGTGGCCTTAGTGGTGAGTGCATAAATTTAAATAATAGTGGTACTAACTGGCCTTCCTTGTAGATGTATGAGTATTATTCTATCACTAACAGCATTGTACTTCAGGACAGATCTTGAGATGTCTTTTTTGATGGCAAATGCCATTTCTCTTTAAGTTGTCATGTCCAGCATAATAGTCCATATGATTACTTGGTTCAAAATGGCCCATACCAGTCTATTTTAGTTCACTGATGCCTAAGATGTCAATGTTTTTGCATTCCATTTCACTTTTGATGATTTCTAATTTTCTTAGATTCATACTAGCTATATTTCATATTCCAATTATTAAAGGATGTTTACAGTTCCTTCTCATTTTGAGTTGCACTACATCAGCAAATAGAGGTCCTCGGGGCTTTATTCCATTCTCATCATGACTCTCAGGAGGCAATACTTCCTCAATCATCCTTTGAGTACCTTCCAACCTAGGGCACTCATTTTCTGGCACTGTCTCTAATAGTATTTCTCTGCTATGTGTAAAGTTTTCAATGGCTATTTGTTTCAGGATTGGGCTACCGGATCCTTCTCCCTAGTCTGTCTTAGTCTGGAAGCTCAGCCGAAACCTGTCCATCATGGATGACCTTGCTTGAATCTAATAACAGTGGCATAGCTTTCAGCATCACAGCAACACACAAACTACCATAATACAGCAAACAGACAACTGAGGAAATGTATTACTGCAGAACATCTTAATTTGTTATCAAAAGCAGGATGAGAGAAGCTGATGTCATCAATATTCACATAATAACTGAAGCTTTTCTAGTGTTGGTACTGGCCAAGTACAGTTCTAGAGAGTTATTGAAAGTCAGCTTATACCATAATAAAAAGAATCCTGGAAAGTTAGGAAATGCCAAAGAACAGGCTGCACCAGAGACTGAGAAACAATGGCTGAAAACATAGGACAAAAAGCAAGAAAATCTGAGGTTTGGAAGATGAAAAAAGAGGATTTCTAGGAGGTGGAACACTGTTTCTACTTTGCAAAACTTTGCTAACCTTAGTGGATTGTCTCTTCAGCAGAGAATTGGATAGTAGAAAACCTTATTGTCAATAAAGATATAATGACCATATTGTTGATGTTGTTGTTAGGTGCCATTGAGTCACATCTGACTCATAGTGACCCTATGTACAACAAAATGAAATTCTTCCAGATTCTATGCCAGGCACATGATCTTATTTATGTTTAAGCCCATTGTTGCAGACACTGTGTCGATCCATCTAGTGGAGGGTTTTCCTTTTTTCATTGACTACCACTCTCTCAAACTTCATGTTATTCTCTAGGGATTGGACCCTCCTGACTACATGTCCAAAATCCATAAGACCCAGTCTAGTCATCCTTGCTTCCAAGGAGCACTATGGTTGCACATCTAGGACATATCTGTTGGTTCTTTTGGCAGTCCATGGTATATTCAATATTTGTCTCCAGCACCATAGTTCAAAAGCATCAGTTCTTCTCCTTTCTCTGTTATTCAATGTCTAGCTTTAACAACCATATGGTGATACTGAAAATACTATAGCATGAGTGAAGTGCACCTTCATCTTCAATGTGATACCTTTACTTACACATAAAGTTGTGCTGTTTACATTGAGATTGACCTCTCCCCCTTCATCCCTCTTTGTTGATTATCCTCCCCCTCTAATCTTCTCTAATCATTGCTTTCCTCTGCTAGATCCCTCGCTCCTTTCCACTCCTTAAATTTTCCCTTCTATGCTAAGTTTAGTTGAGCTTTTCATTGTGTTTCAATGTATAGGATTTTTCCTTCCTTTATTCAGCTCCCACATATGAGCAAGAACATATGGGCTGTGTTTGTTCAGTTAGGATGATTTTCTCCAATTCCATCCATTTTGCTGCAAATGATATTACTTCATCTTTTTTTAATTATTGAGTAGTATTCCATTGTGTATATGTATCATAATTTTTTATGCATTCTTCTGTTGGTGGGCACTTTTGTTGATTCCATATCCTTGCTATTGTGAAAAGTGCTACACTGAATATGGAGATGGCAGTGTTTCTGTGGTATAATGACTCATATCCTTTTGGGTATATTCACAGTAGTAGTATAACTGAGTCATGTTGCAGTCTATTTTTAGTTTTCTGATGCTTCTCCATATTGATTTCCAAAGTGGTTGAACCAATTTATAGCCCCTCAACAGTATAGGAGGGTTCCCTTTTCTCCACTACCTTGCCAGCATTTGTTTTTATTTATTTTATTGATCATGGCCATTCTTACTGGAGTTAGGTGGAATCTCAGAGTTGTTTGGATTTGGATTTCCCTAATGGCTAGGGATACTGAGCATTTTTTCATGTGTTTCATGGCCTTACAAACTTCTTCATTTGAGAACTGTTTATTGAGCTCCTTTGCCCACTTGTGTATTGGAATATTTGTTGTCTTGGGAATTTCTCTCTTGAGTACTTTGTAAATTCTGGAAATCAGTCCTCTGTCTGATGGCTAGGATGTGAAGATTGTCTCCCATTCAGTGGGAGACTCTGTTGACTGTTGATTGTTGACTCTGGGAGTGTTGACTCTGTTGATTGTTTCCTTTGCTGTCCAGTAGGTTTTTTTTAGTTTCATGTAATCCCATTTACCTATTCTTGTTGCAATTTCCTGAAGAACAAGAGTCTTATTAAAGAAATGCTTTCCTATGCCTGTATGTTGGAGCATATCACCTATCTTTTCTTCTAGTAATTTTAAGATTTCTGGTTTCATGTTGAGGTCTTTTATCCATTTTGAGTTATCTCCCGTGCATACTGAGAGGTGCAGGTCTGTTTTCATTTTTCTGCAAGCGGATATGCAAGTTTCCCATCACTATTTGTTGAAAAGACTATCCTTTCTCCAATTTGCCTGCTTTGCTCCTTTGTCAAAAATCAGGTGGCTATAGATGCATTGTTGTATCTCTGGGTCATCTATTCTGTTCCACTGGTCTTCAAGCCTATTTTTGTGCCAGTACCAAGCTGTTTTTGCTACTACTAGAAAACTTTAGACCTAATTAACTCTTTTAGCAAAGTGACAGGATACAAAATTAACACTCAAAAGTCAGTAGCCTTCCTTTACAACAACTGTGAGCAGGAAGAGAAGGAAATTAAAGCCACAATCCCTTTCATGATAGCCCACCAAAAACTTAAATACTTAGGAATCAACCAAAGATCTTGCATATCTGTAGGAAAACTTCAAGACATTAAAGAAAGAAATTACAGAGGATGCTAAAAGGTGGAAGGACCCCTCTTGCTCTTGGATTGGGAGAATCAATATTATAAAAATGACAGTACTACTAAAAGCAATCTATAGATTTAATGCAATCCCCATTAAAATTCCAATAACAGACTTTACAGAAATAGAAAAAATGTTCTAAAAATTCATATGGAAATACAAATGACCACATGTAGCCAAAACACTCTTAAGCTGCAAAACTAGTTCAGGAAGGATCACAATTTCTGACCTTAAACTTTTCAATAAAGAGGTCTTTTGCAACAGCTTTTCTCAATGCAATGCATCTTTTGATTTCTTGATTGCTTGCTTCCACGAGTGTTGATCATAGAACCAGTTAAGCAAAATCTTGGACAACCTCAATCTTTCCTCCATTTATCATGAAGTTGCTTACTGATCCAGTTGTAAGGATTTTTTGTTTTGTTAAAGTTTAGTCACAATCTATACTGAAGCCTGTGTTCTTTGATCTTCATCAGTAAATATTTCAAATTCTCTTCACTTTCAGCAAACAAAGCTATGTCATCTGCATAACACAGGTTGTTAATGAGTCTTCCTCCAATCATGATGCTGCATTCTTCATAAAGTCCAGCTTCTCAGATTATTTGCTCTGCATATAAATTGAAGAGGTATGGTGAAAGTATACAGCGCTGATGTACACCTTTCTCAACTTTAAACCTAGAAGTGTTTCCTTGTTCTGTTTGAGCAACTGCCTCCTGGTCCATGTACAGATTCCTTGTGAGTATAATTAGGTGTTCTGGTATTCCCATTCTTTGCAGTGTTATCCATACTTTATTATGATCCACACAGTCAAATGCCTTTGAATAGTTGATAAAACCCAGATAGCTACCTTCCTGGTATTCTCTGCTGTCAGATAATATTCATCTGAAATCAGCATTGATGTCTCTAGTTCCCCACCTTTTTCTGAATCTGGCTGGATTTCTGCCAGTTCCCTGTCTATATACTGCTGCAGTCACTTTTGAATGATCTTTAGTAAACTTTTCCTTGCATGTGATATTAATGATGACTATATAATTATTTTATTTTGAATGCTTACAAATTCAGATGGACTAAGAAAAATTTTAACTGTTTCATAACCATTAACTTGTTCTTAGTATTTAATTTTCATTTCAGACACATTTCTTATCTGATCATGAAACTTTGCATTTTAACTTCATGAGTATATGGGAAAAATATAAGAATATAACTCAAATATGCAGATAAACTTTACTACATATTAGTCAAAAGGTTCCATAAGCCTTGTAACTTGGTAAAACTGTAACCAAAAGTTATGTAATAGTTACATAATGGAAAAAGCCAATGCTATACTACTCTGTACCCCACCAACATTTACCAATGAAGGGAGAAAAAATAAAAAAAATTACAACCTCCCCCCCAAAAAGAGCTTTGCATTTTGATTCTTACAAGTATAATCATCCTTTACTCTTCTATTTTTCTCACATCTTCTGTGTAATATATTATAAAATCTACACATTTAAAATCTGCTTTCACAACTTCTCTTCTGCTATCCTGCTATATGCCACCATCATCTGTTGGTGGAGATGAAACAAGAGCCTTTTAAATTGGGCCCCCAGATTTTACCTGAGAACCTTTCTATATTCCATTCAGAGCTATAGTGATGGTTTTATGATGTAAGTCACTTCCTATCACTTTTCTGATGAAAGCTCATGGATGACCTCCCATCTCTCTCAAATTTTCCTGCAAGTCTCCCCATGATTTGACAATTTGTTGCCTCACTGACAGCAACTTTTGCAGCAATTCTCCCTAGCATCATCTGGCCTTTCTTCCTGAGGATCCCTGGGACCAAGACTGTCAGTTCCTATCTCTTAGCTTCTCCCTCACTTTAGTTAAGTCTCTGCTCTGATACCACTTTGCCAAAAGGACCTTGACTGGCCGAATAAAACAGCAGCCTTCCTTTCTCTTATCTCATGTAATTTTCCTTCATAACACTTCTCATCATCTTACTTTCTTTTCTTCCTTCCTTCTTTCCCTCCTTCCTTCCTCTTCCTCCTCCTCCCCCTCTTCCTTTTCTTCCCCTTCTTCTCCTCCTCCTCTGCCTTCTTCTCCTTCTCCTTCTCTCTCTCTCTCTCTCTCTCTTTCTTTCTTTCTTTCTTCTTTTCTCCTCTTTTCCTCCTGATCCTCCTCCTTCTCTCTATCTCCATCTGGTCTCTCTATTGTAATGCCAGTTTTGTGAGAGTATGAGCTTTCTTTTGCTCATTACTGAATCCCCAGAGCCAAAACTTATTAACTTGGCAATAGTATTTGTTAACTCACTGAATGTCTCAATATGAAAAAATTACCATAGGTTTTCTAAATAATTCTTAGCACTAATGTCTCCAATTTTGAAGTAGGTCAGAAGGGGATTTTTTTCTCACTAAGAGAAGACTTAATTTAATGCCTTTAACAATTAAAATGAAAGTTGAGAGGCCGGGCGTGGTGGCGCACGCCTGTAATCCCAGGGGCTCAGGAGGCGGAGGCAGGAGGATCGCAAGTTCGAGACCAGAGGCAGTCTGCATAACTTAGTGAGACCCTGTCTCAAAAAGTAAAAAAAAAAATGGGCTGAGGTGCAGCTCAGTGGTCCAGCACTTGCAGAACATGCAGGCGCGAGGCCCTGGGTTCAACCCCGAGTACCGCAAAAAAAAAAAAAAAAAAAAAAAAAAAAAAAAAAAAAAAAAAAGAAAGAAAGTTGAGTTATGGGGACTGAATTTCAAAATATTTTAATTTTAAGAATTTTTACTGTTACATCTTTATTGTGACATTGATAATAAAAATATTTCTTGAGAACAAAGCACGTATGGCATAGAAATTGAAAGGTTAACACTTTAGAGACTTTACAGGGATTCTTAGGGCCTCAGTCTCTGCTCTACCACTTCCTAGCTGTATGGCCTTGGGCTCCCCTCTTGCCTTTGTTTTCTTACCTTTAAATAGGACTGATAGTTGAACTTAATTTATAAAGCTTTTGTGAGGTATAAATGATTTAAGTTATTTAAAGAAGTTAGAACAGTACTTGGAACATAATGTCTCATGAAACGTTTCTATTATTCTCAACAATAGTATCACTTCACAAGAAAGTAGATTCTCTTAGTTGATAGATTTTGCCTTATGTTTGGTTTTAGTAGATTTATTAATTTTTCTGTGCAATAATCCCATGGAGATCTCTCTTTTGTAGAAGAAATCTAGGCATTGTAAACTACATAGGTACAAAAAGTGGATAAGAAAATTGAAGCAACTTCTACCCATTGGGACAGTCACCTTATTTTTTCACTTGTAGAAGAATTCAGACAAACTTTATGGGTCTTTATGTTTTGCAAACTGATACTTTGTTTCTCTAGCTTATTTTATGTATAAAGACAGCATTAAAGGGACAGTGAAGTGAGTTCAGCAAGGAACACCTGGAGAGAAAGAAATTCTGAAAGCAAGTTTCTTATGCCCAGAGGAAGGTCATTTAGAGGGAGAAGCTCCAAACTCAAAACTGAATAGGAACAGTCCAACTGTATAAACCCTAGGTTGTTAAAAAAAATGACCCTATGAATAAGTCAGGTCCTAAATATTTGTCCTTTTCAGGTAAATCTCACTCAAACTATTCATCTGTAAGTTTTTTCTAGAACATAACTCCAATGATTTATAATCTTCCAAAATATTGTATATTTTATTTGAATGTATGTGCTTTTGGGAAGCCTATTGGAATGATAATATTAACAGTTATAACTGATGTCAAGAGACATATAAATTTTTGAACTATTTCTATCACCTCTGTTTATATGTATTATTGCCCTATTTGATTATATCTTTACAAAATTAGGTCTTCCATTCCTTAGTAATTTCCCAAAGAGCCAAGAACAGGGCTCAGCAAATATTATTTATGGAGATGCAACAATCAAACAGGATTACTAAAGACATCAGTTCCTCTCCTTCAAATATCATTGCTTAAAAAATACAATCTGTTATTTAAAAGCAAGTTTTAGGAAAGAAAATACTATCATTTCCTCTGTAAAATATGTGACATTTCTTAAACATAATGAATATTTAACTTAAAGTTGGTTTCCCTTCTCTTGCCATGACATGAAGCATATTTTATTAGTTGTTCAATGTCTAAATGTTTCAGCCAAAGTTTCAAGAGAGATCAAGCCTTGGTGTTCAAATTAACTGAGGAAAATGTTTACTAAAGGATAGAAAACACAAAAGAGTGATATAATATCATTTTTCCTCAATTCTGCCATGTTTTTTATAGTCTTGTCAGAGCAAGTCATACAAATAGGAAATGGCACAGAATGAAATGCTGAAACAGCACTGTTGTAGCCAAGAGATGGAGAAGGAAACCATCACTTTGTTATCTCCTTAATCAGGAGTGGAGCTAGGGAGAAAGTGTGCTCTCAGCTGAACCCACAAAGGAATATAAAGTTTGGAGAGGGAAATGGAAGAATCTTGCTTTGAAAATTTCATATTTTTATCTATGGCCAGGACACAATTACAGATCATCTATTAAATTGTAAAGGGACCTTAGCCAGCTTTGTAATCGTTCCTTCTTAATCTATTTCAAGATGACTCTATGTCTTTAAAACAAACTTTAGATCAATTAAAGACAAAAATTTCATGAAATTTTACAAAATTTTCCTATTTTTTGATACTGAAGGATTTATGTTGCAAGGAGAGAGGTATTAAGTAGGAGTAAAAATAAAATATACATTCAACACTTATCATAATAGAATCTAGTATCTTTCATTTTGTCCCTTATACTCTGGGGAACTATACCATGTACCACATTTTTACCTGCCATTTCCTTCTTTGTTTGTAAAGATGAAAATAGCATGAAAATAATGTATAGATTCACCATATATATTTAAGCTACAATTAAAATTAACTAAATAAAAAACAACTCATTTGTTTTCATTATTTGCAAAATGTTCAATTTTGATTTTTCTGAAAAAGAAACTAACTACCCCCACCACTACCACAGCAACAAAATCATTTCCTGGACACAGGCTTGTAGGAAGCAATAGATTATGGGAGATGAGGGAGAGCAAGGTAATTCTTTTTAGACTCCCAGCCTTTATTTTATCTTAATATGTGTCATCCTGTAAACATCCTACATCTTAACTTTAAAAGAAAGGTATTGATGCAAGATTTGAAGGGTTTTGGGGAAAAAGAATGAGAGAAATACAGGGGTTGGGAGAAATTTACAGCCAGAGCTGATTGTGAGTGAAAATTTAGAGTACATACCTAGCATGTTTTGTGCTTCCTTTCTTCCAGAGAGGAAATGACACTTTAGATTCCCAGGGATGCTGGAACCACATGCAAAAAAAGGATGGGCAAATTTGTCATTCAGAATTTATGAAGGATTTTTTTTTTCTCACTGACTAAAAAGAACAAATCAAACACTAGGTTTCCAATTCTGAAAATTAGTAGACTCTGGAGAGCCAATTAAACATTATTCCCCTATTTTGACTCTGTTTTAACATCCTTCTTTATTGCACACTGTTTCTTTCTCTCACAAGGCAGGTAGATGGTGTTATCAGGCTAATTTGGGGACAGTTATCATTATAATGTAATTTTTTGCAATTATGTGGTAGACCAGGTGGCAAGACAGCATGGCTTTGCATTGCCAAGGTGCAAAACAAATTCAGTGTTCAATCAACCTGAGAGAGAAAGGACAATTCTCATTTGCATAAACATGTAGCCACGGAAACGAGATGCACAGAGGTATAAGGGGAAAGAGGCCTATTTTACATGATGTGCATAGAATATTTGACAGTTTAGATTGGAGGCATCATTGATGTGGGTTGGAATGGTACGGTTGGTTGCCATGGATATGGTTTTCCCTACTGGCAGTGCAGAGATTGGCAGGGATGGATGCTGGAGGAAAAAAAAAAAAAAAAAAAACCAAACCACTGCAACACTCTGGCAGCCTCATTCTTTTCTTTTGTTGAAAAGCTATGTATCCTTTCTGCCCTAATGACAGCTCATCAAGTATGCAGTGTAATCTGGAAACATTGATATTTCTGTAATAAATCATTCATGTATAATATATATGTATTTATACATTCTATGCACATATATATGTGGCAATCTACATGTATATATTTGAAATAACATGTATGCAGATTAATAAAAGATTAGATTCAGGAGAAAAATATTTACTTTTGTCACTCTTTTCTATTTAATATTAATTTGGGAAATACTTATATATCAGCATTTCTTAAATAAAGCAAATAATGTATAAATAAGCTAAATTATCATTAATTCAGGAAAAGAGAATTGTACAGTGTACTTCTGTGGATAAAGCAAACAATGAAAGTAAAGAGGAGTGGCACATCCCTACGGCCTAGTCTCTGATTATTTGACTCTTTTAGTCACTGTATCATTGTGATATAACTGTGTAAATGGTGTTCATCCATGAGAAGATAAGAAGTTTTAATTTTCTTTGTAGGTCTTAGCACAATATTTAGCATGGTATAAACCCAACCAGTCTATTTATGCAGTATTTCAGAAGAGCTAAAAGTACTTAATTTACTTTTTCTAAAGGCTCAGTCATTTATTATCCTGTTTTCTTATAGGTATTCCAGAACCTTGCTTTTATTAATAAGATTGAAGGAATGTCTCTTGTCTTTATGAATTCATTTACTAACATATCATTCGATCAGGGTCTTCAAGAGCACAGCCTCAGCTGCCCAATCCTGTAGGGTGACAACCGAGGACATTTGTCTCTGCTAACGGGTAGTTTGAATTTAGCCATACTCCCAAGATTTGAATTGTGGTAGACAAGTTCTTATGACTTTGTAGATTTCCTCTTAGGCTATGGAGGACTGTTGAGAGACATGATACTTTAATAATTGTCCATGAGCTCAGGGGAAACTGATGAAAAGTTGGAAGTAGTATGTACTGTGCAATCACAATCTCAGGATTATTTTTGAAACATAACCACATCTTCTGTGTACAATTATTGACTTCATTGTTTATATAGTCAAAATCAACTAATCTCTGTTGAAATATTATTTAGGAGAATTTATAGTTG
>VMDO01008589.1:0-71918 GCA_007922755.1 Pedetes capensis
TATCATACACACTGATTAACTTGAATGTTAAGAAAATTAGCCACCAAGTTTTCAAATTTTGTCAATTTTTAGTACCTCCTAAACTTACAAAATTCACTTTGAATTTTATAACCCAAAAGCTTTTTAAAAAGCTATTAAAAATAAAATAAAAAAATAAAAAACAAAACCCAACTGAAGAAATCATGAGGTTTGTACTCATTGGAATTTTCAGAAAATAACCTTAGGCATTGCCTAATTGTAGCAGCTGTCTACAAAGATAAAGACAGATGGGCTGGTTTATTTAATTCATTTAAAGTTTTCCATTTTAATTATGTGTGTGTATACAATCTAATCTGAAAACTTCATGTAAAGACAGAGAAATAAGTATCCTTATTTCCATCTCCTAATATTTTACTAAATTCTTATAACTTCTTTGAGTATAGTTTAAAAATACAATTTCATTTGCCAATTAATAAGCTGGACACTATACTTACCTTCAATTGTATATCTAGTTCTTTTATGGGCAATTTTAACCTCTGGTTTTTCAGAAATGAGCTTGCAAGTCAAAAATTCTGCTGCTCCTGCGTCAAAGAAAGTATTACCAATAGCTTTATCTTTAATGGCCCAAATCACTTCACAGCCTTCAATTTCATACCTAAAAGGAATATTAAAGTTATCTGGAGTAATTTCAAAAGTCTAATTAGGAATTTCTAATTCTGAAAATAACAATTATCCCCTAAAGCAAAAGTGAAAAACATATTTTAAGACAAACTGGGAAAGACCTAATACTGTAAAGTGGACATAATGTACTTTGACTGTTGTTAGGTGCCCTAGAGTTGGATCTGACTCAAAGCGACCCCATGTACAATGGAACAAAACACTCCCTCACATTGGGCAATGACACTATGTCAGTGCTATTCATAGGTTTTGAATGGTTGTTTTGGGATTGTTCTCAGGAGTGGGTTGCCAAATCCTTCCCCTATTTTTGCAGTGCTGGGGACTGAACCCATGGCCTCAGAGAGTACAGAGCAGCACTCTACTAACTCAGCTAAACCCCAGCCCATTTTAAAGATAATAAGAGTTAAAACCAGAATACTAAAATTTAACCAGTTTATTGAAAGAACCTGCAAGTTATAAGGATATGTACCAAATATCGACTAAAACTTTATTACACTAAATATGAATTTGAATAATAGTCATATTAACTGGCCTTCCTTGTAGGCATATGGAGATTATTCTATCACTGACAATATTGTATTTCATGATAGATCTTGAAATGTCTTTCTTGATGATGAATGCAACCCCATTTCTCTTTAGTTTATTATTCCCAGCACAGTAGACCATATGCTTATCTGACTCAAAGTGGCCCACGCTGGTCCATTTTAGCTCACTGATGCCTAGCATATCAATGTTTATGTGCTCCATTTCTCTTTTAATGATTTCCAATTTTCCTACATTCACACTATGTACATTCCATGTTCCAATTATTAATGGATGTTTACAGTTGTTTCTCCTCATTTTGAGTGGTGCCACATCAGAAAATGGAGGTCCCCGGAGCTTTACTCCATTTCCGTCACCACGGTAGACTCTACTTTGAGGACACAACTCTTCCCCAGTAGTCTTTGGAGTACCTTCCAACCTGGGGGGCTCATTTTCTGGCACTGTATCTGACAGTGTTTCTTTGCTATTCATAGGGTTTTCAATGGCTAGTTGTTTCGGGAGCGGTTTACCGGTGCCTACTCCCTAGTCTGTCTTAGTCTGGAAACTCAGCTGAAACCTGTCCACCATGGGTGACCCTGCTGGTATCTGAGATACCAGTGGCATAGCTTTCAGTATGATTGCAACAAACAAGCCCCCACAGTGCAGCAAACTGACACCCACCACAAATGAAGAAAGGGAAGATTTCTACCAGGTTCTGCAATCTGAAATAGATCAAACATGCAATCAGGATGTACTGATAATTACTGGTGACTGGAATGCAAAGGTTGGAAACAAAGAAGGAGGTTCAGTAGTTGGAAAATATGGTCTTAGTGACAGAAATGATGCGGGAGATCGCATGATAGAATTTTGTCAGACCCAATGACCTTTTCATTGCAAATGTATTTTTTTAACAACATAAACAGTGATTATACACATGGACATCACCAGATGGAACATACAGGAATCAAATTGACTACATATGTGGAAAGAGATGATGGAAAACCTCTATATTAAATGCCAAAACAAGACCAGGTGCTGACTGTGGATCAGACCGTCAACTTCTCATATGCAAGTTCAGACTGAAGCTGAAGAAAATTAGAACAAATTTCCGGGAGCCAAGGTATGACCTTGAGCATATCCCACCTGAGTTCAGAGACCACCTCAAGAACAGGTTTAATGCACTAGATACAAGTGATAGGAGACCAGATGAGTTCTGGCATGACATAAAAGGCATCATTCAAGACGAAAGCAAAAGGTTATTAAAAAGACAAGAAAAAAAGAAAAGACCAAATTATATGTCAAAAGAGACAGTAGAACTTGCCCTTGAACGTAGAGCAGCTAAAGTAAAAGGAAGACATAATGAAGTTAAGGAACTAAACAGAAGATTTCAAAAGGCAGTTCGAGAGGACAAAAACAAATATTATAATGCCATGTGCGAAGAGATGGAGGCAGAAAACCAAAAGGGAAGAACACGCTCTGTGTTTCTCAAGCTTAAGGAAGTTAAGCAAAAATTCAAGCCTCGAGTGGCAATAGTGAAAGATTCTACAGGGAAAATATTAAACGATGCAGGAAACATCAAAAGATGGAAGGAATATACAGAGTCATTATATAAAAAAGAATTGGTAGATGACCAACGATTTCAAGAGGTTGCATATGAAGAGGAACCAATGATATTGAAGGATGAAGTGGAAGCCGCCTTGAAAGAACTGGCGAAATACAAAGCTCCAGGAATTGATGGGATATCAATAGAGATGTTTCAACAAATAGATACAGCACTGGAGGTGTTAGTATGTTTATGCCAACATATTTGGAAAACAGCTACCTGGCCAACTTACTGGAAGAGATCCATATTTGTGCCTATTCCCAAAAAAGGGGATCCAACTGAATGTGGAAACTATTGGACAATATCATTAATATCACACACAGGCAAAATTTTACTAAAGATCATTCAAAAGCGACTGCAGCAGTATATAGACAGGGAATTACCAGAAAATCAAGTGGTATTCAGAAGAGGGCGGGGAACCAGGGACATCATTCCTGATGCCAGGTGGATATTAACTGAAAGCAGAGAATATCAGAAAGATGTCTATCTATGTTTTACTGACTGTGCAAAGGCATTTGACTGTGTGGATCATAACAAAATATGGATAACTCTTCGGAAAACAGGAATACCAGAGCACCTAATTGTGCTCATGAGAAATCTGTATGTAAACCAGGAGGCAGTTGTTCGAGTAAAACAAGGAAACACTGAGTGGTTTAAAGTTAAGAAAAGTGTGCGTCTGGGCTGTATACTTTCACCATATCTCTTCAATTTATATGCTGAGCAAATAATCCGAGATCTGGACTTTATGAGGAAGAATGTGGCATCAGGATTGGGGGAAGACTCATTAACAACCTGCGTTATGCAGATGACACAACTCTGCTTGCTGAAAGTGAAGAGGATTTAAAACATTTACTGATGAAGATCAAACATCATAGCCTTCAATATGGGTAACGACTAAACATCAACAAAACTAAAATCCTTACAACTGGGTCAGTATGCAACTTCACAATAAATGGAGAAAAGATTGAGGTTGTCCAAGATTTTGTTTTGCTTGGCTCTATAATCAACACTGGTGGAAGCAGCAGTCAAGAAATCAAAAGACGCATTGCTCTAGGAAAAGCTGTGGCAAAAGATCTCTTTAGAGTATTGAAAAGTAAAGATGTCACATTGAAGACGAAGGTGGGTCTCACTCATGCCATGGTATTTTCGGTCATATCATATGGTTGCCAAAGCTGGACATTGAACAAAGGAGACAAGAAAAGAATTGATGCTTTTGAATTGTGGTGCTGGAGACATCTATTGAATATACCATGGACTGCCAAAAGAACCAACAAATCTGTCCTAGAAGAAGTGCAACCAGGGTGCTCCTTAGAAGCAAGAATGGCCAGACTGCGTCTTACATATTTTGGACATGTAGTCAGAAGAGATCAATCCCTAGAGAAAGACATCATGTTTGGGGAGTGGCAGGTCAACGCAAAAGAGGAAAACCCTCCACCAGATGGATTGACACAGTGTCTGCAACAATGGGCTTAAACATAAATAAGATCGTGTGCCTGGCACAGAATCAGGAAGTGTTTCGATGTGCTGTACATATGGTCGCTATGAGGCGGACTCGACTCGACGGCACCTAACAACAACAACAACAATAAATATAATTTTAGTTAGTTCATGTTCTGTAACATAGTTATATGAATGCTCTCCAGGGTTTTAAGGGTAAACAGAACTTTATCTGGTTATAATGTAATCAATAACGGATAGAGGGTATATAGGTAAAAATAGTAAGAATAGGTGACTTCTTTGGTAATAAATTTTTTATACACTTAAACCAACATTATGTAAGAGGATAGCAAAAGAGATTTATAAGATAAAACGTTAACTTAGTTATAAAGAACCATTACCTTGCATTAAATTCCTTTCAGCTCATAAACTCTCAAACCATCTAGCCAAAGAAAGATCTAGTTCACAGAAGGATCAAGGATCTTAAAGGAAAATAACAATGGCTTTGGTAATATAAGTCACCTTCCATTACTGTTCACAAACTAACCAGAGCTTGTGGGTATCTGATGTTCTGTTTCTAGGTTTGGACTCTGAGAGTGTGGTGTGCATTTCACTAAGTCCATTAAAATTAAAATTAAGATAATCACATAATTTATCATTCAACCCAGGATACTATCTGCTCTTATTGTTTCCTTCTGTTGTACATGGGGTCACTATGAGTCAAACCCAACTCAGTGGCACCTAACAACAATAAACAACAACTTTAATAATTGTTTTGGTACAACTAGTATAAATGTGGACAATCTTGAATAAACACAATATATGGCCATACTAACTATAAAAGGCCTTTTTTGAACTTGCCACAGTAATAAGAAAATTGTACATTAATGTACTTATTAGCTTTTAACATTTTAAAGGTAAAAAGTATTGCCACTTTGATTTCATAGACAGAAACACAGGTTATGTAAATTTTCAAGATTAATCAACAGATGATAGAAAGTAAGTAAGATTTAGTACATCTGACTCCAGGTAACCTGATGTTCATGCTTTCTGACATATGAGAAAGAAGCCCTGTGCCTTATCTAATATGGCTTTTTTTTTCCTTGCTTTCCAATGCCAATAACATTTATAATCACTAAGTTTCAGATTACACAGAGAACATTCTATTTTATGCTACTCAGTTCATACAACATTGTTAATCAGCAGGAAATAAAAGACATACACATTTGGTAATCAATTTTATATTTCAATTTACATATATAGTTATGAAATGCCTTTCTTTTTGAGGAATTAGAAATTTCTATGTCTCAATTTTTTATATTTTAAAGTAATATAACATTATAAAACATACCAGGTAGTTTAGCATACTGGTGAATGAATGACATGCTGCAGTCATTATAAGTAACCACCACAAGGAATACTTTTGCTTCCTCTACCTCACATGACACCCTCTAATCCTCTTCCCAAAGCTTGAACTGTGCTTTCAGCATAATGCACAAGCTTGAAGGTATCATCACACATAGGGGAAATACTTTCATTTTAAAAACCACTGTAAAGATGAGACAACCAAGAGATATTACAGTTTTGTGAAAATAAGAATGGAAACCTATGTTTCCTTGAAAAGGAAAGGATTAACCTGCACTTGGAAAGAAGAAAACAAAGATAACTGAAATAAAGGAATACTGATAAACTACTAGTATTAGTCTCTGTGGAACATGGAGGCTACCAAACAGCAGAAAAGGCTTGGATATGCCTTCTTTTCATCACTGGACCAAAAAAATACTCATTTAGTCAACCTAAACTCAAGAGAATGCCTGCAGCCGTAGCCCTGTGACTTCACATCTTGTCAGATCTCAGAAGCTAAGCAGGGTCCAGCCTGGTTAGTACTTGGATGCGAGATTGCCTGGGAACACCAGGTGCTGTAGGCTTGGAAGACAGACTCAACAACCCACTCCCAAAAGTCAATCTGCCATTGAAAAACCCTATGAACAGCAGAAAAGCACGGACAATAGTTTCGCCTGTTGTACACAGGGTCACTGTGAGTCAGATACCACTGGATGGCACCTAACAACAACATCAACCTTTCTTAAACCTTAAACTATCAAAGAATAGCTTACAAACACAAAACCATAAGTTTTACTTAGGTAAATAGTCTTCAACCTCCACTTTAAATAGAACGAGGAAAGCATTAAATATTATGAGACTATGAACATTTTTGCCTACAGCCGTAGCCCTGTGGCATCTGATCCCGTCAGATCTTGGAAGCTAAGCAGGGTCGGGCCTGGTTAGTACCTGGATGGGAGACTGCCTGGGAACACCAGAAGCTGTAGGCTTGGGAGAAGGACCTGGCAACCCCCTCCCAAAAATCAATCTGCCACTGAAAACCCTATGAACAGCAGAGAAGCACTGACAATAGTGTTTCCCCTGTTGTACAGAGGGTCGCTATTGAGTTGGATACCGACTTGATGGTACCTAACAACAACAACAACATGAACATTTTTAAACATAAGAAAGCTTTCACCTCTAAATTGTAATAATTACATAACCGTAAGTGATACTTTCAGTGATAGCTGATGGAGAAAATCTGTCATCTGTGTATAATGATTTGAAGACCCTTTTAAAATAAACCTGTACCTCTTCCCTCTTGGCCCACATTTTGGTTTTGACTCTAATTCTCTCTGGATTTTTTCACAAAATGCTCCAAACTCCACAATCACAACAATGGCTGCCACTTCTAGGACTCAAGTGATTTCAGAACTCTTATAGGTTTCTTATGGGATTGATCATCCTCTAAAGGAGAGGGGCAAAAACTAGTGTAGAAGTTGGAATGGATACAATTAACAAAGACAAGGTGTCAGTTTATTCCTTGTTCTGATTCAAATTTGTCATATTTGTGGTTTGACACAATTTTCTTGCCTAAAAAAGATAGACTTTTCTATGTTATCCATCCACTGAAGGACAAAATCACAAAGAACGTGAATTAATGTCCAGATCATAGCAGGCTATTTCTCAATGAACTTGAGATATCTTCAGATAAAAATATTTCATATTAATGTGTCCTAATTCCCCAAGTCCCAAAACCAGGAGCTGTGAGTATAATATATCCTAAAACAGGAGTCATAAGCATTTTGGTTTTCTTTGGCCAGAGAGGAAGTATAAATGAATGAAGCAGGATAGATGGAAGCAATAAAGCATGGTGGAGACTATAACTAAAAATCTGTAAAAGTGTACACATTTAAATTATTTTTAAACATAATGTATACTTATTGTTAGGTGCCGTCAAGCCAGTATCCGACTCATAGGGACCCTACGTACAACAGGCAAAACATTGTTGTCATTGTTTCTCTGCTGTTCATAGGGTTTTCAATGGCAGATTGATTTTTGGGAGTGGGGTGCTGGGTCCTTCAGTAGGCTTGGGTCCCCCAAGCCTACAGCATCTGGTGTTCCCAGGCGGTCTCCCTGTGTACAACAGTACTAATCAGACCGGACCCTGCTTAGCTTCCAAGATCTGATGGGATCAGATGCCACAGGGGTATGACTGCAGGCTGGAGACACAGCTCAATGGTGGAGTGCTTGCCTAGCATACATGAGGTTCTGGGTTCAATTCCCAGGACTGGAAAGAAAAATGTATACTTATAAAACATATATATTGGTCAAATCTTCCCAGCCACTCCTATATGACCATTTGAGACCAAAAGCATTCCCAAACATTTTATGTTTTATAAGGAAATTTCTGCAACTATGGGTTCCATAAGAGCTAAAGAATAAAGTGGATTTTTTTCTTTAAAAATATGAAAAACACACATATTTATCTTTGATTTTCAGGATATGTTTTCTAGACTGCCAATAATCATAGGACTCATAGAGCAATTCTTAAATAATATTTTAAAATATATACTTACACTAACTCAAGTGCAATACCACCATTCCCGATGATCATTATTCTTTTTGCTTTAGTAAGCTGTTTCTGAAATTCCTATATGAAAAAGAAAACAATGAGATAGTGTTTTTAAAGAGTGGACAATACCTGAAGCAAGAGGCTTCACTGATAATGTTCTAAACATGTATTATATCAAATTTATAAAATTCACTTTCTCACTTCGCCAGGATATACTCTCCCAATTAATATTACACATTTCCTTTTATTTTCCATCCCAAGCTGGCCTTGTAGCAAGGCCTCTCTTGAGTATCCTGAGGACTATCATGAAGAGTCAATGAGCTCATGTAAGTAGAAGGCCTAGCTGAAATAGTTATAAGCTTAAACTCTGATAATATGAAAAACTTTATAAGATAATCAAGTTTTTAGTTTTCTCTAAATTCTTAAGTAATTAAGAGAGGGGTAAGCTAAAAGAAAACATTAAAAATTTTCAAATATATAAAACATTATGCATATGCAAATTCATCATCTCCTCAGATAGAACAACAATGAGTTTTAGGTAAGACAAAGTACTGCGATGAAAATACGAAGAGCTTCTTCACAGTAAGGATTAATAAACTGTGATATAAATTACCAAAAAAGTTGCATAATGCTCTATATACAGAAGTTTCACCTTACTGGGATGGATGGTTCACCACTATTCTAAGGCAGAGCCATAAAGCAACTAAGCAATAAACCTTTTTCAGTTCTATGATTCCATCATGATTTCTTATCACAAAGACCTTAGGAATATTAATTTCTTTGCTGGGTAATAAGGTCAGGAAATTTCAGATATGCTTTACCTTTTGGGAAAAGGATTGTTATATTGCTTAGGTTGCAAATCATATATTCTCAAAACGGAGTAAGGAACTTGTATGTAAAGTAAGTTGTAACATTCAGCACAATCACTACATCTGCAATATCTCACAGTCAAAAGAACACAGGGCAACAGCTTTAAATAAAACAAGCTAAATTATCATCTATAAACAAACTAAAGTTGGCAATAATAAAACAACCATTCTCTGATTTATGAGTTATGAAAAAAACCCTCTCTTCTATTGTGATAGTTTAGGAATTAACACCATCAGTGGAAAACTTTCACTCAGATATAGAAAAGTCTATGGAATCTACAAGTTTCCTTCCCTAGACCCAACCTTAAAATGTTACCTGAGCACTGTCTGTATCACGGATTCCTAATACATAAGGATTTCCTTCACATATCAACTTTGGTTTCGCTCCAGCACACAAACAGAGTTTCTTATACACATGCTGACTGCCATCATCTGTGAAAATGCACTGTACACACACACACAAGCGAAAGGAAGAGTTGAAGCGTATTTATACATAGGTAAAATTTCACTTTACATTAAAAATTCAATAAGACAAAGGAAAAAATAATATATTAAGGTTGCCACTTGGTGGCACTCAATACTTAGTTACAGCAACTACAAAACAAAGTACAAAACTACATTGTCTAATCCAGTGCCAATCATTTTAGGATCACAAACCATTTTGAGTATCTGAGGAAAACTAGTGTTTCTCCCATGGAATAAGATACATTCACACAAAGGTTTGCATTAACCTTCAGGGAATCTCATAATGTTTAGAAAGGTATGTTGACTTTGAATTAAAAACTAAACCTTAAAGAATTTTAAAGTTGAGTATTCTCATCATATTTTACCTGGGACAGACCTTAATGAAGATTTCTCGTCTCAGTGGAAGTTACTACCAGACCTAGTGATTTTTATCATATTATACCTTAATAATTGTTACAGGTTCAGGGGAGTGGTGTGTGGTTGTTTGTTGTTGTCAGGTGCCCTGGAGTCGTGTCCAACTCATAGCTACTCTCAGACGTTTTCAATGGCTGATTGTTTCGGGGTTGCTTTGGGAGTAGAGCATTTGGTAGAAAAGGTTAAAATGTGTCTTCTTTATCTATAAAGATTGTTGTTGTTGTTGTTAGGTACCATCGAGTTGGTGTCCGACTCATAGTGACACTACATACAACAGGCGAAACACTTTTGTTAGTGCTTCTCTGCTATTCATAGGGTTTTCAATGGCTGATTGATTTTTTGGGAGTGGGTTGCCAGGTCCTTCTCCTAAGCCTACAGCACCTGGTGTTCCCAGGTGGTCTCCCATCCGGGTACTAACCAGGTCCGACCCTGCTTAGCTTCCGAGATCTCATGGGATCAGATGCCACAGTGCTATGGCTGCAGGCCTACAAAGACTAGAGGTGCTGAAGATTAGCTGTGCTAAAAAGAGTATTTGGGCTGGGATTTAGCTCAGTTGGTAGAGCGCTACGCTGCAGTCTATGAGGTCCCGAGTTCAATTCCCAGCACCACAAAAATGGGAGAAGGGCCTGGCAATCCACTCCTAAGGCAATCCCGAAACAGTCAGCCATTGAAAATCCTATGAGGGTCACTATGAGTCGGATATCGACTCGAAGGTACCTAACAACAACAAAAAGAGTATTTATATTCTCAAATACAAATAACTTTATTTACAAATTAATACAGTGTGTTTTAACATAAGTAAAAGACATCTTAACCTTTAAATCTAGCATGTATTAACTTTAAAGTTATTTGTTAATTTCTGATAATATTGGTGAGTCTAAAATTATAATTAGAGAGCCACTGTTTTTGTTCTTTAATATTGAATGATAATCTACCTTAACTAGTATTCTTTAGAAAGCAGACATCAACCCATGCTACTATAAGAAATACTGGACTTTGAATGGGTTCACATTTGTGCCATGTGTTCGATTATAAAACTTGACAAATCATATCATATAGCACTTATTATCCATTGAGACCCTTGTTACCCAGTTTAACTCATCAGCTGCATAACAGATACGTAAAACCAATAATCCAGCACAACACAGTCCATACAGAAATTTCAAACAAGTGTTCCTTCACTTAATTTGGTTAGAATTTCATCTGACTAAGATACACATCATTGACACAGACCACACTATGAAAACAATTCACATTTATCTACTGTAAAATCTCACAGCTGCAAAAACTCTTTTCATCACCTGCTGCTAAATTTTTTAAGTAGACATGAAAATAAAATACTACCTCTAATTCACTAAAAAAATGTACAAGATATGAATAAGAGAATACAGATAGGTACAACATGTGGGATATTTTTTAAATGCTAGTGGGAGGCACTCTGATTTATTCAAATGCCCTAATACATAAAATTGCACTTAGTATACTTTTGAGAACCCACCTGAATCTGCAAAACTAAATGACAAAGGTGTTATTTGGAATATTTAAAAGTATTAGGAACTTACTCTGGCTTTGGAATTCAGATTTAAATTTTTTTCTCATAAAACTCAGTACTGTTCATTATTCTTTATCAAATTACTTGAATTTCACTCATAAATTAGAGGTGCCTTACAGAAAATACTACAAATCCGACTTTGCCTAAAGCTCATCTGAGGATATTTTAAATCATCTGACAAAATCCCTTTTGGAGACTTCCTTACTCATTCTCATGAGCAAGGGGTACTGAGTCCTGCTGAGTTTACAGAAGTAGTATCTCTGAAATCTGGGACATTCTTCCCAACTACACTGTCCCTGTCTTAACTGAGGCCCTACATCATTTTGGATGACTGTGCTTTCTAATTTGGTTGTTGGCCACTAGCTATTTGCTCTACTTCAGCTCACTCTCCACATTTTTGTCAGATATATCTTAATAGAAAAAATTATTTTAACATCCCTGCCAACTATGACTGAATATAAAATAAACCCACCTTCTTAGCATGACATACAAAGCCCTTCACAATTTTCCTTATTTCTCTAGTCTTGTTTGTCAATCTCCTTTTCTCATACACACCCTAATCCCTTTGATATCCTCACTATTCTTTATCCCCCTTTTCTTTCCTTTGGGTCTTTAAACATGCAATCTACTCTTCCTGGAATGCCCTTTCCTACCTGCAGAACTCTTAATTTACCCATGTTAGTGAAAATCAATGCCCCGTAGTGATAAAGAACTGTGGTCAACAGAACATAGGCAAAACTTCATCAAGAGTTAACACTGGAAAATGTCATTTAAAAACAAACAAACAAACAAACAAACAAAAACTATCTTACATTTTCCTCACTCTTTAGTTGCTTTACTCCAGATTCTATAACCTTGATGTTGGGAAAGCGATTTTCCAACATGGTACTTGGTTGTTCTTCAATGTCAAATTCTTCCAGTATTTTAGAAACCTTTATTAGATCAAAGAGGTAAGAAATATATATTTTAAAAAGGTATTTTAACAATCTTTTAAAACTACCTGTTTGTTTTTATACACTACTACTTCATGTTTATAAAAGTTAGCCAACAGCATTGTTATGGTTTGGATCTTATATGTTCCCCAAAAGACCAACATGCTAGTATGTGGCACTGTTGGAAGACAGTGGAACCTTTAGGAAACACAGCATAGTAGAGGGAAATTAGGTCACTGGGAGTGTACCCTTGAAGAGGATATTGGGACTCTGGTCCCTCCTCTCTCTTTCTTTCCTTCCCAGTCACCATGAAATAAGCAGCTTTGCCTCATATCACAATCTCTGCCACATTGCTCTGCCTTGCCACAAACCAAAAATCAATAAGCCAAAGACACTTCTGCACTTGTGAGCCAGAATTAATTTTTTTCCTTTTAAGTTGCTTATCTCAGATCTTCTGTCACAGGGACAGGAAACACACTAACACATGCATTATACAGCATAAAGAGGATGTTGTTGTTGTTAGTTGTTGTTGTTAGGTGCCACTGGGTTGGTGCCTGACTCATAGCAACCCTATGTACAACAGAGGAAACACTGTTGTTGTGCCTCTCTTCTAGTCATAGGATTTTCAGTGGCAGATTTTTGGGAGGGAGTGGGTTGCTGGGTCCTTCTCCCAAGCCTACAGCACCTGGTGTTCCCAGGCAGTCTTCCATCCACGTACTAACCAAGCTCAACCCTGCTTAGCTTCCAAGATCTGACAGGACTGGATGCCACAGTCGTACAGCTGCAGGCTAGAAAGAGGATGACGCTCTGCATTTTAACTCAGATATTTGTCCTGCCACTCCTGAGCTTTAGTTTTCTGGCCTGTAAAATGATAGCTTTTCTATAGTTTAAAAAAACACATCTATTTCCCTATCTCTCTAGCCTTTCCCTTTCACTTATCAGCTACTTTATTGTGATCTACTCATGGATTCTTCTTTCCTCCTTTTTAAAACCATCAGCATCAGCTGGGTGCGTGTCGCATGCCTGTTATCCCAGTAACTTGGGAGACAGAGGCAGAAGGATCACAGGTTCAAGGCTTGAGGCAGTCTGAATAACTTAGTGAGACTCTGATTTAAAATTAAAAATTAAAAAATGGGATAGAGGTGCAGCCCAGTAGTAGAGCACTTGGAAAGGTACTTCATGTTCATGAATTGGAAGTTTATTATTATAATGTCCATACTACTAAAAGCAATCTGCAGATTCAATCCAATCCCTGCCAAAATTCCAATGACATTTTCCACAAAAACAGAAAAACATATGAATTTTCATATGGAAGCACAACAGACCCAAAGAAGCTAGAGCAATCTTGAGCAAAAACAATACAGAGGTGTCATACCACCTGATTTGAAGTACAGTAATCAAAGATCTAGTAATCAAAATAGCATAGTATTGGCATGAAAACAAACTCATAGGCTAATGAAACAGAATACTGAGCCCAGAAGTAAATCCATACATTAATGGTCAATTGGTTTTCAACAAATGGGCCAAGATCACAAAGAAGACAGAACATTTTTTTTTCTTTCTTTCTTTTATTCTTCAATAAATGGTGCTGGAGAATCTGGGCATCCTCATGCAGAAAAAAGAAACTAGATTCTTATTTCATACCATATACAAAAATCAATTCAAAATGGATTAATACTTTAAAGATAAAACTTGAAAATATAAAACAAATAGAAAAATATCATAGTGAGAAAGCTCTGTGATGTTGGTCTACACAAAAATTTTTTGGAGTGTGACCCCAGAAACACAGATAACAAAAGCAAAAACAGATAAATGGAATTACAACAAAAAAAGCCTCTGCACAGCAATGGAAACAAGGTGAAGAGACAACTCAAAGAGGGGTAAAAATATATGTTCAAAACGATACACTTGATGAAGTATTAAAATCCAAATGATATCAGGAAACCAAACAACACAATAGTAAAACAAATTAACCCAATTTAAAGAAATAGGCAAGGAAGCTGAATAGGCCTTTCTCCAAAGACAATGTGAAAATGGCAAACAGGTATATAAAAAGGTGCCCAAAATCATTAACCATCAGGAAAATGAAAATCAAAACCAAAATGAGACATTACCTCAAACCTATTAGGATGACTATTACCCACAAGATAAAAGATAACAGGTGTTGGTGAATATGTGTAGAAAAGAGAACCCTGGTACAGTGCTAATGGGAATGTAAATTAGTATACCATTATGGAAGATAGTACGGAGGTTCTTCAAAACATTTAAAAAAAGCTGGGCATGGTGGCACATACCTGTATTCGAGAGGCTGACGCAAGAGAATCAGAGTCTGAGGCTGGCTTGGGCTACACAGAGTTTCAAACCAGCCTGGGTTATATAGTGAGACCAGGTTTCAAAAAGTCAAAAACTGACAAACCAAATAATCAAAAACAGAACACCATATGTTACAGCAATCCCACTACTGAGTATGTATTCAAAAGTAATGAAATTAATACCTCATAGACATATCTGCACTATGTTCACTGTAGCCTAACTTACAATAAATAGCCAATGTATGAAATTAACCTAAGTGCCCATCAATGGATGAGTAGATAAAGACAAGGATATACATATACACAATGAAACACGATTCAGCCTTTTAAAAGGAGGAAATCCTGTCATATGTGACAACATGAATAAACCTGGAGGATAATGTGCTAAGAGAAATAAGGTAGGCACAGAAAGACAAGTATCACATGATCTAACTTATATGTGGAGTATAAAAAAGTTAAACACATAGTTACTAGAAACTAAGAGGCAGTAAGGAGATGTTGGTCAAAAGACACAAAATTTCAGTTAGATGTCTACTTAAAGACATCTATAGTGCATCATGATGACTTCAATTAATAATAATATAGTATATAGTTGGAAGTTGCTAAGAGAGTACTTTTTAAGTGGTCTCATAACAAATGATTGTAAGGTAATGCATACATGTCACATAACTTGATGTATCAATCCCACATTGGACACATATATCAAAACATGCTGTACACTAGAAATATATATAATCATTACTTGACAATTTAAAAAAATACAAAATAACCCTAGCCACTGTATAAGTTATTATAATTTTTTCCAAATTAGTATTAAAATTATACAAAGGATCTTACCTGCTTGAAATTTGTAACTGCTTTAATAACAGGAGAAGCTGTTACCAGAAGAATATCTTCTGATGGAAAGTTAATAGCCAACTTGTTTTTTAAAAAAGAGAAAAGATATGAGAAATAACTTTTGGTATTACTATAAAAATGATGTACGGGTGTTGATAATACACTCTTAATAATATTATTAACCTAGAAAATTAAAAAATCACTCTTCCTCACTGAAAGGTCTATATTATTCTGGGTATTGTTCATATTTATAGAGAAGTGGTGAATAATGTTAAGCTCTCGTATTGATAAAATGAATAATATATTTACACATTAACAAAGACTTCTTGAACAAGAAATATAAGGCAGTATCCTTTATTTATTTAAAATATTTTGTACACCATTTTAAAGTTATCATACAGATAAGAAACCACCTTCTTAATTAACTTTTTTTTATTTTAAAATAATGTTTTCATTTGTCTTCAGTGGGATGAAATTATGGCAAACTTTCAATATTAAACACTGACTATAAATTTCCATGTGCTTTGGCACTCCTACTCTCCCTCTTGTGACTAGCATATATTCTAGGAAGACAAAACCATTTTAATAATAGTTTAAAAAATTTCGACTTGCTATTGTTTTGTTATTTTCCTTTAGCTACCATCTCATGGGAGAAGGGCCTGGCAATCCACTCCCAAGGCAATCCCGAAGCACTCAGCCATTGAAAACCCTATGAGGGTCGCTATGAGTCGGATACCGACTCGACGGCACCTAACAACAACAACAACAGCTACTATCTCACTTTGAACTTGAAAGCATTTGATTATCTTGGTCTGGTTCCTCAATTCCATCCATCTATATTATCTGCCTATATTATCTTTCTATCCTTTGTGTATCCTATAATTTATCTCTCCTCTTTCTACTTCCATTTCTAGATCAGGTCCTCAAAACTTAACACTACTGAAATCACCATCAAACTGGCCTTCTGGACTCATGTTGTTGTTGTTGTTAGGTGCCATCAAGTCTGTATCCAACTCATAGCGACCCTCTGTACAACAGGGGAAACACTATTGTCAGTGCTTCTCTGCTGTGCATAGGGTTTTCAATGGCAGATTGATTTTTGGGAGGGGGTTGCCAGGTCCTTCTCCCAAGCCTACAGCTTCTGGTGTTCCTATCCAGGTCTCCCATCCAGGTACTAACCAGGTCCGATGCTGCTTAGCTTCTGAGATCTAATGGGATCGGACACCACAGGGCTATATGGCTGCAGGCCATCTGGACTCATACATAGTGTTAATCAATTGCCACTACCACAAATACATTAGAGCTAATCACATTTCACAATTTTTCATTTGATCTCTTTACTCCACTACTTAAAATCATCTACTTGTAAATTCTTGTTAAGTTCTTTGCATGATTTATAAGGCCCCTTATGGTCTGGTCTCTGTCAATCTTCCCTGCTTCAATCTCTGACCCACTTCTCCAAATATCATGTGCTTTAAATTTTGATGCTCCCACATTATACCATGCTTCTCCACCCAGATTATATACTGTTGCCTCTTTTCGGAATCTCTTCTCTACCTGGTGAATTTTCCACTTGTTGTTTGATAGAGAGTAAAGGTATTTCTTCCTCAATCCATTCCCTACCAGTTAACTTCATGTTGTTGTTAGGTGCTGTCAAGTCCGTATCCGACTCATAGTGACCCTATGTCCTACAACAGGTGAAACACTATTGTCAGTGCTTCTCTGCTATTCATGGGGCGTTCAACAGTGGACTGATATTTGGGAGTGGGTTTCTGAGTCGTTCTCCCAAGCCTACAGCACCTGGTGTTCCCAGGCGGTCTGCCATCCAAGTACTGACCAGGCCCGACCCTGCTTAGGGGATCTGACGCCACAGGAGCTTACAGCTTCAGGCATCAACTCCATAGGCACTCCTGAAATTAAGTTAGCACAATGATGAAACAATTGATTTACATGTCTTTTCCACTAGACTGTGAGTCCCTGTTGTTGTTGTTGTTAGGTGCCGTCGAGTAGGTATCTGACTCATAGCGACCCTCATAAGGTTTTCAATGGCTGACTGTTTCAGGGTTGCCTTGGGAGTGGATTGCCAGGTCCTTCTCCCATTTTTGCGGTGCTGGGAATTGAACTCGGGCCTCAGAGACTGCAGCGCAGCGCTCTACCAATTGAGCTAAATCCCAGGTAGAGGGGAAACATGCTCTGTTTATATTTGACTACTCAGTCCTTAGTACAGTGCTTGGATTATAGGTTTTTACTTGATGAATAAACAGATAGGGCTCAACGGCACCTAACAACAACATATATCTAAATATTAAAAGTTTTAAAACATTTAAATTTTTCATTATTTCTTAGACTTCAGTGATTGCTTATGTTTACATTAAATCAACGAAATAATCTAGTCCTTTTTGGAAGACACACGCTCACATGAATACACATGGTCCAGTTATTCATTATAATCGGAAAAGCATTCCGTTGCTGTTATTTAATCCCTTGCTGGTTGTTTTACGAAACATTAACTAGAGATGAAATCTCTTCTATCTTGGGAGTTCAAGGTGTAAGAAATTTATGTAAGGGTTTATTAACTGCGACACAATAAGCACTTGACACCCATCTGGAAACTAAGTTCTATTAGCTAACACAGTTTAAAAAGTGGGCTAAATCTTCTGTCAAAATACAAAGCCCTCCTGTCCGTTGTGGCACCAGTAGGACCACAAGCCTGGTTCAGCAAATTTTGGTTTCCGGGTTTATGATCTATTTCCCATTCCTCTCTGCGCCTGAGATGAAGCTTGCGAGGTAGTAAGGACTTCATCGGGGATTAACACGCAGGGCCTAACATCTGGAAGCAAGAGGAGTTAGGGTGCCTAGGACAAGGGTGGCGCAACGGACCCGGAAGAGCGACAAAGGATGGGTCAGGACAGAAGGCTCTAGGGCCTCCGCTTTTAGGGTCAGGAAAGAGGCAGGCGGCGGCGCGCCCGCTGTACCTGCTCCGCGCACGTGACGCCGGCGATGCCGCCGCCCACCACCACGAACTTCCCAGCTGTAGCTGGTAGCCCCGCTGCCTCCATGCCCTCCAACGCCCACCGTTTTACTGGATAAAAAGACGGATAAGCGGAAGTTTGCTTTCTTGGAACTACTTCCGGTGCCTGAGCTGCAGGTTGCAAACTACGGGTGCTTTGGAGTTCAAACTTAGTCTTTTCGCGTAACTGCAGAAAGCCGCGTTTCAAAGGCTTGGAGGTGTCTTGTTTCCAGGGCTTTGCGTTACTATTGCTGTGCCTATGTGTCCGAAAGTATTTTTTCCGTGAAGGTTTGAAAAAAGAGAAGACGTGGGGGCGGGGAGACAAGGAAGGAAAGAGGATGAGTCGCCGAAAGATGAATTGCTCTCAAGTTGTCACTGTCAGTTCTTTGGAATTGTTACTGGCTCACATCTTAAACTCTTAGTGGTAGGCAGATCCTTCGGGAAGGTCAGGCTAGCCCATGCCTCTCAATTTTGTAGGACTGAAACTTGGCCGGCTGTGGTGGCGCACCCTTGTAATCCCAGAGAGGTAGGAGGATCATGAGTTCGAAGCCAGAGGTAGCCGTTTGACCTTAGTTTCTTCCTTGGCAAAGTGGGCGTAAAGTGTACTTTGTACAGTTGTTTCGACTTGGACATCCCAGAGCATATTTAAACCTCCAAGCACAGTGTGCCCCTTCATAATGTTGCCACTGGCTGAAGGCTGGGGAGGACTCAGAGTTAGACCAGACTGAGACCTGTACTCAGCGTTTCCAGGTTTGTGTCACTATCAGAGAAAAAAAATTCACAGAGACAAGTAAGGAATTGGGAAGAAGTTTTATTACAGAGAGAACTTATACACTTAAGGGGTGAATGCAGGCTTCTCAATAGAGTTGTGTCACTGAGATTTTGGATATCTTGTTTCATGGGCCACTTTTAGTGGAGGGGAGGATTATCCATTCGTTAAAGTGGGGAAATACAGGAATAAGTCAGATTTTCCTCGAATATGGTTTACCTCCCCTTGTTGGTCCTCATACTGGATTTTCCAGATGTGTCATGGGATCAGATGCATGGTGGGAGCAGGAAATTTTGCAAGGCTATTGATAACAAGATGCCATTATAAAGAAGCAGCAAAGGATTGTTAGCTGATGTCTTGGTTGGCCATGTGTCCCGGCTGGTTTCAGGTGGTCTTGAAGTGTTACTATTTGAGAGGTCATATGACATAGTATAGTCTATGGTTGTATCAGTATCAGCCACTATGAAGTTTGCCTCTCATTTTTCCTATGCCTATCTAGCCTGCCTCAGTAGGATTAATGGTTAAGTTGTTTGTGCATTGTTGAATAGACTCTATGTCTGCCTGGATTTTATCTACATTCCTACCTCAGTGAGCCTAGAATGATTTTAATTCCCAGATTCTATCCCCCATGTCATCTACTCTGAATTTTCAAACTTGAAATTCCTTATACTTCCTGAATATCTCCTATGTTTATCCACATCTTCTCAAATTCACCCAAGAATTCACACTGCATTCATCTTCCTCTCAAAGGTTTCCCTTTGTTTTTAACTGTTTCATTGAACAAGCTGAACTTTACAGGAAACAATTCAAAGGAAATGTGTTTATTTCTCACCACTTTCCTGAGGACATATTTTTCTCCTCTAAATTAAATCCTAGTTAGGCCTCTAAGCTTTTCTGATCATTCTTAGGTAATAAAAAGTCCAGTGCAACCTATGGTCAAAACCTCAGGCTCTTGTGCAATTAAAGCTTCACCTAACTGCAGACAAAGTTGATTTCTTTTTCCTTTCTTCCTACAATTCTTCTGACTAGGAATTGATGTGTTCAGTCATCTTAAAATTGGAGGGTGAGTAAAGAATAAGGGGAGGAAACATCATACTTCCTTGTGAGTCAGTAGTGTGGTACAGCTGTGAATCTGTGAGAGATGATTGCTAATGTTTCAGGAATTGTGTGAGCTAATTATTAATACAGCAATTAAACATTATACTATGTCATAGTTTGGATCTAAAATATCTCCCACACATCACGAGTTTGAATGTTTGATCTCCAGTTGATAGTGGTGTTCTGGAAGATTGTGGAACTTTGGGAGGCAGGTTCTAGCTTTGTGGAGATAGGTCAATAAGGGTGGACCTTTGAAAGAATTGCCCAGGGCCCCGGTACTGGTCACTCTGCTCTCTTCTCCTGATTGCCAAGATATGAGGTTTTTTGCCATAGACCCTGACACCTGCCACAGCCATGCCTGCTGTGCCACCATTGATCTTCTTAACTGTGAGGCCCCAATAAATCTTTTCTCTCAAAAGTTTGATTTGATCAGTTTCTCTGTCACACACCAGCTGACTAACACACACCTCCGGTTGTAAGGTGCTGTCCATTTGGGTCCAACTCTTAGTGATCCTGTGTATAACAAAATGAAACACTACTCAACACTGTGCCATGTCTGGCACTATTGTCAGTGTTTCTCTGCTATTCATAGGGTTTTTGATGGCTGATTGTTTTGGGAGTGGGCTGCCAGGTCCTTCTCCCTAGCCTACAGCACCTGGTATTCCCAAGCAGTCTCCCATCTGAGGGCTAACCAGGCCAGACCCTGCTTAGCTTTTGAAATCAGATGAGATTGGATGCCAGGATGGTATGGCTATAGAATATACACTATATAAATGTAAATGGGGTTGGGATTTAGCTCAGTTGGTAGAGCGATGCTCTGCAGTCTCTGAGGTCCTGAGTTCAATTCCCAGCACTGCAAAAATGGGACAAGGACGTGGCAATCCACTCCCAAGGCAATCCCGAAACAGTCAGCTACTGAAAACCCTACGAGGGTCGCTATGAATCAGGCATAACTCGATGGCACCTAACAACATAAATGTGAATAAGTTCTATTTAAACAAAGGTAATAAATATTCAAATTTTATCATTTCTTAGTTATTTTACTAGTAGGTCTACTTTGGAGGTTATTTATAACTATTATATGTATCCAATGATATACTAGTGCACATTTCTTCCCAGAATTTCATTCAGTGACATCACATTGATAGCTTAAAATTGGCCACTGTAGGAGTATTTACACCATAGGAAATGGCCAGTGATACAACCCAGGGCTTGACTTATTGTATTATTGACTGCCTACACTTAAAAAAGTGATAGAAAATATTAATAAGAAATCTAAAATGGGCTGTGTCTATTGTGGGACATTGGAGTACATTGTGAATAGCTCAGAAAATTGAGGAAATATAAGAAAACCATCATTCAATTCAGTAATGAAGTCACTGTTGTCACAGATAAGCAAATGAAGTTCCAACCTACATTGTCTTTGTTCCATTTACATCTCACTAGTTAACAGAAATAGAAATGTCAACCAATGTTCAATCTATACTTTTTTAAATCAATTGCTATTATAGTTTGGCTAGAACACAATAATTGAGCAAAAGTCAGAGAAAGCTTTCTGTAAGAATCAATTGGTTAGCTTGGCACCATGGCACACATCTGTAATCCCAGTTAATGTAGAAACTGAAGCAGGAGGATCACAAGTTCAAGGTCAGAGGCAGCCTGTGCAATTTGGTGAGACCCTGTCTCCAAATAAAAAATTAAGGGGCTGAGGTGCAGCCCAATGGTAGAGGACATACCTAGCATGTGCAGGGCCCCGGGTTTAATCCCTAAAAAAAAAAAAAAAAATTAAAATAATCCCTAAAAAAAAAAATTAACTGGCTATGTGGAATTTATAACTATGAGCACTGAGTATTATTTGTTAAGTATTTGCTATCTTTATATCAGTAAAATGTATAAAAAAACTATGTATGCACATATATATTCATGCATGCATATTTATGTTAAACATATACTGGCACACCATTTATTATAAAATCTTTATTATTATTTACATCTTTTTCTATTATAGAAAACTAGGAATTCTTTTCAGCAGTATATACATTTTGATTATGATTAAAACTTCTAAAAGATGTCTTTACCATATGAAATGTTGTTATAACACAATTTTTGTGTCTTCTTCTATATCCTCTATAAATAGTAATTAGGGTTATACATTTAATGGGGTTTTCATTTGTGTGTTTATTTTTGTGGTACAAAATTTTTATTTTTATTTTCATTTTATTTGTATTATTATTTTTATTTTGAGACAAAGTCTCCCTAGATAGCACAGGCTGCCTCTGGCCTTGAACCTGCAATTCTCCTGCTTCAGTCTCCTGAGTTGCTGGGATTATAAGCATGAGCTCCCATGCCTGCCCTCATGGTATTTTTGAATAAAACATTTCCACTTAGCCAAGACATTTGTTAATTGCTAAGTAATTTGCTTTACTTATAAATACTGTTGTGACATTATTTGAAACAATTATTATTTATCTTGAGGCTAAATTATTTTCCATTTTAATTGCGTCAGGCAACTTTGTATAAACATCAGTGACATTGAAGATGGAGAAATTCAGATTGTTTAATCACAAATAAATCCTTACCACAGCTAGTGATTACACTAAAGATATGGAAAGGAGCAATATTTTTTGTTTATACATTTTATTGAAATCACTTCTCTTTTCTCTAAAACAAACTGAGATGCAAGGAACATAAAGCATATGTCCTTCTAAATGAGCAAAATATTAAATTATAATATCAAATGAATATGGCCAAAGAATGTGACTAATTTTATTTAAAACAACAGATTGTTTCATTTTGATTTTTAAGAGGAATAAAATTATTTATTATTGATTATTATATGTTAATATAGTAATAATTAGTTATTAATCATGAATACATTATTTATTAATAATTTTATTTCACCTGCTATTGTTTTTCAAAGCTCTGTTCTATACCAAACTGTCTCATCATTCTGTACTTCCTTTATTACCACATCTACTCCTAGACTGGAAAGATGTAAAGATCTTTCTCTAGTTGCTTTACTAAACCACTTTTAAAACTCTGAATTGCCTACCTCTAGGTGTCTTGTTGTAGGTTTACTTGTAAGACAGGTAAATCAATATACATTTAGGATGTGCAGTGCTGAAATTAGAGATAGTTTGTATCTCTTAAATAATTTTATTCCTTTTAAAAATCAAAATTAAACAATCTGTTGTTTTAAATAATATTGTGCTACACATTAGTACTTTTTCAATTTAACATTAAACAGAGGTAAGTTTCAGTAAATTTGTCACTTTTAATCTTGAAAATATTTTTAGGTGTACATGAGACTTTAAAGTTTTATGTGCCAAAATTAATTAGTTCGTGTTGTTATTGTTAGGTGCCATCAAGTCAGGTCCAACTCATAGCAACCCTCATAGGGTTTTCAATGGCTGATTGTTTTCGGGATTAGTTCATATATGGTAGCAATTATTTACATTGAGAATATGTGACCAAACACAAGCTAAAAGTCAAAAGAAATACTCTCAGTTCATCTTTAAACTTACGAGATACAAGTCTAACTTCTGGTTTGGTTCAGATTAGGTCATTTATTGCATAGAACACATTTTGTAAAATAGTAATATAACACTAAAATCTTGTTATTGTCCAGGCTATGAACCTACATTCAAGAGGGAAACATTTTTCCTCAATGAGATGAAACATTTATTTAAAGAGACACAGCATCTTCTTGTATCTTGATTCATTTTTTGATATTCTTGCAGTAATTGCAATTTTTATCAATTATACTTACAGCATTTGATTTTTTTTTTCTGGTATTGGGGTTTGAACTCAGGGCCTCGCACTTGCATGTGCAAGTGCTGTACCACTGAGCTGCACCCTTAGCCCATTTTTTTTACTTTTTTTGAGACATGTTCTCGCTAAGTTATGTAGACTGCCTCTGGTCTCAAACTTGCGATTCTCCTGCCCCTGCCTCCCGAGTTGCTGGGATTATAGGCATGCGCCACCACGCCTGGCAGCATTTGATCATTTAATGTTTGTGAAGAATTGAACACTCATTAATTCCATACCTTCTTTTGGCCTGGTCATCTGCTTCAGAAACTTATACTATCCTTTCCTGCACCCATTAAAGTTCTTTATTGAAAGTGAATGTTAACATTATTTGTCAAATGGCCATGAGTTATGGAATTATGATATAACTACCTTCTTTACATTCAAAGATAATTGAGGAATACATCAAAACATTTTATGAACCTAATATTGTAGAGTATGAAAAATTCCAAGGAATATCCCTATTTTCCTTTTATGTCTCTAAGTACCTTCTCTTTTTCCTGTGATGATTCATTTTCTTTCACCTGCTATTGTTTTTCAAAGCTCTGTTCCATACCAAATTGTCTCATCTTTCTATACTTCTTTTATTACCACATCTACTCCTAGAGTGGAAAGATGAAAAGATCCTTCTCTAGTTGCTTTACGAAACCACTTTTTAAACTCTGAATTGCCTACCACTAGGTGTCTTGTAGGTTTACTTGTACAACAAGTAAATCAATATACATTTAAGCCACTATTAGTTTTCTGTTGCTTATTACTTAACTGTGCCCTTGTTATTTAATTACCTAAGGACATATACTTTTTATTAAGCCATATTTATTTCCATCATTTCTGCTTTTCCTCTAACCCTTTGACTACCAATTTCAAATCAAAATATATGACAATAAGTATTTTATTTCCAGAAACTCTTTATCACAATGAACAAAACAAGAACATGATTAGCAAAATAATTGGAATGTATGAGTTTGTAAAATATCTTTTTCCATTACTTTCTTGATTTTCTGACAAATTTCGTACATACTCACTTTTTGACATATGTGTCCTGACAGTAGTGAAAGGATTAATATACTATTTGAAAATATAAAAAAACTGAAGGCAATATTCTATATCATTTGTAAAGTCAAATAAGTTGCTTTTGGTTCAAATGAATGAAATGTCTTATTCTGGCATTTTTCAATGTGACTTATCTGCAACATTTTGGTGTAGGCATGACATGATTTATATTTTGGGGACCTTGATGACAGTTGCTTTCCTTTCGCCTAACTACCATGTTGTCAATTCATGTTAATTGTTCCTATAAATCTAGTCCAAATTAATCTTTTGGATTTACATTGCAGGTGACCATGAAATATCTGTCAAATATAGATTCCAGTTTGCCACCATTTCTATATTGACGATGCTTAGCCGAAAGTGAAAAAGTCTGGCACTGTGCAGAGTAACATAATTAATACCTTTATGTACCTATAGGTATATCTACGTTTAGATTATATATCAGATTCATGGAGATAGCAAATAGTTATATAACTATTTCCAAGGCAATAGGTTTATTTTTTTATTCCAAATCACCATGAATTTCTATTTTAATAATTTAATATGTTAAGTTTCTGAATCTGAATATTTTCTTTAGGATCTTAGAAGTTTTTATTCAGAAGAATTAAGCCACTATGCTCAATAAGCCTAATGAAAAATCTAATAAAGTGGATTAAGAGTACATGTGGATTATGCAAGTGTAAATCAGTACAATCATTCTAGTGTCATTTGAAAGTCTTTTAAGTTGTTAATTTTTCTATCATTTATTCATGCAACTAATATATGTTCCTGTTATATGCCAGATGTTGTTCTAGGCACTAAGAATATGCATGTGAATAAAACAAACAGAAATTTCTGCTACATCAGGGAAAGAAAAAATAAATAAGTAAATGCATGCATGCATACATAGGGTTGTATATTATAAAGTGCTAAGTATATGGAAAATAATTAGAACAAGGAAAGTGGGATCAATAGTTTGGAAGTATATTGTGAAAATTTTTAGTTAAGGTCAACAGATAGGTCTCATTGAAAATATAATATTTGAATTAAGCCAAGAATGACATGAGAAAGCCACATGGATGTCTGAGAGAAGTGCATTATGTACTATGGGTCGGGGAAGAGTAGTGGGTGGACAGTGCAAAGGCCCTCAAATGATAACACAGCTGGCACCGAGAAGGACAGCCCGGTTAGAACAGAGTGCATAATGGAGGGAGAAGTACCATATGAGATGAAAGAGGAACCTGGGAGGGGTGGGCAGATTAAAGAGAGCTTTCCTAGACATGTAAGCACTTTGGCATTTATTTGGTGAAACAAAGAATCATTGTAGGGCTTTGAGTAGAGGAATGCTATGCTCTGAAGGAAAGGCCAAAAGCACACACAGAGACAAACACAGTAGGGTAGAAGAGATGGCGACTTGCACCAGAGAAAAATTCTTAGATTCTGAATTTTTTTTGAAAGAAGACTCAACAGGATTTAGAAAGATTGATAATATAATTTTTAATATTTTAATACCACAAAATTCTAAAACTGAAAAGGTATGCTACTAAATATTATGCCAACATAAAAGACATAAACCAGAACTGTCCTAGCGAGAAAAAGGGACATAACGTTATGTTCATTAGTAACCTTGCAGAACAATTTCTACTTTCTTTTTTTCTTAAATTCATTCCATTCAGACTTTGCCCTCATAGACAAGAAATTGATATGTTTCATAATTATTTATCTTAGGTCAGAAAAATGTCCTCTAGAAAAGGAATCATTGCATGTTGGGAAAGAAATGCCAGGAAAGAAGAGAAGTAAATATTGCTTCAAAGTTTTTGGCTGAAACATCAGAAGGATTATAGGTCTTCCTTGGAGATAGGACTATCTGCAAATGGTACAGGGTGTTTTTATTTCTCTTTTTTATTTTTTCCTTATTTATTTTCTCTCCTTCCTTCCTTCCTTCCTTCCCCTTTATTTTCTTTCTTTTTTCCAAGGTGGGGAGATGGAGGAAGGGAGAGATCAGTTCTATTCTGTCCCTGTTAATTTTGATATGTCCATTTCCAGTGGAGATAATAGGCATATGTCTGAAGTTGGTAATCTTGACTCTATATACCTGTTTGGGAATGGTCTTCTATAGGCCCCCTATGTGTCTGTCACCTTGTTATACTGTGGGGCTTGCGTGTTGTTGTGATGCTGAAAGCTATGCCACCAGTATTTCAGATACCTGCAGGGCTACCCATGGTGGACAGGTTTCAGCTGAGCTTCCAGACTAAGACAGACTATGGAGAAGGACCTAGAAGCCCACTCCCAAAACAATTAGCCATTGAAAACCCTATGAATAGCAGAGAAGCACTAGCAAGCATTTTTTATTTTTTATTTTTTCGTTAGGTGCCATTGAATTGGGTATGACTCATAGTGACCCTCATGGGTTTTCTATGGCTGTTGTTCTCCAATTTTTGCGGTGCTGGGGATGGAACCCAGGGCCTCAGAGAGTTCAGAGCTGTACTTTACCAACTGAGCTAAACCCCAGCCCACTGTCAAGTATAGTGCTGGAAAATGAGCACCCCGCCCCCCACTTTGGAATGAATTAAAGAAATGACGAGGGAAGAGTTGCTGCCTCAAAGTAGAGTCAACCTTAATCATAGGAATGGAGTAAAGTCCCTTGGGACCTCCTTTTGCAGATGTGGCATAACTGGAAATGAGAAGAAACATAGTGACTGCAACAATGGCTCAAATATAAAAAGATCATGTGCATGGCACAGTGTTGGATAGTGTTTTGTCCTGCTGTATTTAGAGTCTCTATGAGTCAAACTCGACTCGAGAATACCTAACAACAATAAAAGCCTATAGGAATATTTAAAAGTCATTAGGCTGATTGAGATCACCAAGGAAGTACATACAGATAGAGAGAAGGACCAAGAGTTGAACCACGAAATATCTCAATGTTAGCAGATCATGTGGAAGAGGGGGTCTACCAAAGAATTCTGAAAAAAGTCACCAGTAAGACAGAAGGAAAATGAAAGGAGTATGGTGTCTTGATATCTCACTAACAGAGAGTTTCCAGGAAACTGGAAATGAATGATAGACTTTCTCAAATATTACTGATAAGTCAAAATAAGACTGAGACATGTTCATTGGATTTGGTACTAGAGTGGTCATGACTAGTTTGACCACATAATTTATCACCTACACTTGACCTTTCTGAAACAGAGAGGAGGGTATAAATTATGTCAAGATAATAGGAATAAGCTATAACTATCCTGGGAAAAGGGCTGGGATTTAGCTCAGTTGGTACAGCACTGTGCTGCAGTCTCTGAGGTCCTGAGTTCAATTCCCAGCACCCCCAAAATTGGGAGAAGGACCTGGCAATCCACTCCCAAGGCAATCCCGAAACAGTCAGCCATTGAAAACCCTATGAGGGTCGCTATGAGTCGGATACCGACTCGACGGCACCTAACAACAACAACAACAACAATCCTGGGAAAAAGGTTTCCTGGACCTGTGGTCACCCTAATCATTAGTGACCTTGAAAGAACAATTCTTTCCCTTTCCTTTTTTCTAAGATTTACTCTAGTCAGATTATTGCCCCCACCATCCACAGAAATAGATGCAATTGTTTATGCTAGATTTTAAAAATGCCTCCTAGACAAAAACATCATTGAATTTTGGAATTACATTTTATTTCATTTTCTGCTAGATTTTGGTTAATAAATTTCTCATGTTTAAATATATGGGGATATATGTGTATGTGTATAGATACATGTGTATATATACATATTTATATTTTTGTTTTTTATTACTTCATTGTGAAGGTTGGAATGGTTTATCTGGATCAAGGGTCAGCAATCTTTTCTTACAAAGGCCCAAATAGTAAAAATTTTTATTTATTTGTTTTTTCAGTATTTATGGGTCTAACCCAGGCCCTCTCACATACTAGGCAAGTATTCTACCCCCGAGCTTCACTTTCAGCCCCTTTTTTATTTTTTATTTTGAGATAAGATCTCAGTAAATTGCTCACATTGCCTCTGGCCTCAAACTTGTGATCCTCTTGCCTCAGCCTTCAGTGTCACTGGGATTGCAAGGCATTTTCCATGGCACCTGGGTCCACATAGTAAATATTTTTTACTTTGAGTACCATAGCCTGCGGCTGTATACCACTGTATCCTCTCATCCTGTTAGCCCATTCCCAAAAAACAATCAGCCATTAAAAACCTTATGAATAGCAGAGAAGCACCAAAAATAATATTTCCTCTGTTGTACATAGGGTCACTATGAGTTGGACACCAATTCAACAGCACCTACAACAACAACCATGTGGTCTCTGTCATAATTACTCAATTCTGTCATTGAAGCATGAACACAACCCTAGACAAGAAGTAAATAAATTAGCATGGCTCCTTTCCGATACAACTTTATTTGTGTTGTTGTTAGGTGCTGTCGAGTTGGTGTCCGACTCATAGCGACCCTACATACAGCAGGCAAAACACTATTGTCAGTGCTTCTCTACTGTGCATAGGGTTTTCAATGGCTAATTGTTTTTTTGGAGTGGGTTGCCGCGTCCGTCTCCCAAGCCTACAGCACCTGGTGTTCCCAGGTAGTCTCCCATCCAAGTACCAACCAGGCCTGACCCTACTTAGCCTCTGAGATCTGACGGGATTGGATGCCACAAGGCTATGGCACAGGCTCAACTTTATTTATGCATGGTGAATTTGAACTTCATAGAACTTCTTCATGGTTTTAAAAAATTAAGCTTTCTTTGTTGTGATAACTGAAGATTCATTATATGAAAATATACAAAATAATATAGAAATAACATAGAAATATCCTTGTCCCCTTTACTCAATTTCCCTGGATGGTAACATCTTTAAAATCTATAGTACAATATCATTAACAGCATGTTGACACTCATACTTGCAAGGTACAGAACATTTTCATCACCATCAGGATATCTCCCGTTTCTGTTTTATAACTACATCCAATTCCCTCCCACTTGTACCCCTCCTTAATGCCTATTGTTGGGTGACATCAAGTTGGTTCCAACTCATACTGACCTTATGTACAACACAACAAAAACACTACCCAAAACAGTTCTATGTTGTTGTTAGGTGCCATCGAGTAGGTATCCGACTCATAGTGACCCTCAGAGGGTTTTCAATGGCTGAGTGCTTCGGGATTGCCTTGGGAGTGGATTGCCAGGCCCTTCTCCCATTTTTGCGGAGCTGGGAATTGAACTCAGGGCCTCAGAGACTACAGTGCAGCGCTCTACCCACTGAGCTAAATCCCAGCCCTACAGTTCCATGTACATTATCTTTTTATGTGAGAGCCTATTGTTGTAGCAACTATGTTTCTTTTCATTTTGAATACTGCCACATCAGCAAAAGAAAGTTCCAGGGGCTTACTCCCTTCCTGTCATTAAGGTGGACTCTACTTTGAGGAGACAATTCTTCCCTAGTCATTTCTTGAATGCCTTCCAGCCTAGGGAGCTCATTTTCTGGCATTATATTTGGCAGTACTTCTTTGTTATTCATAGAGTTTTCAATGGCTGTTTCAGGAGTGGGCTGCCAGGTCCTTCTCCCTAGTCTATCTTAGTCTGGAAGCTTAGCGGAAATGTGTCCACCATGGTGGCCCTGCTGGTATCTGAAATACTGGTGGCATAGCTTTCAGCATCACAGCCTAGTAAGCACTAATCTATTAACGATGTTTATAATTCTGCCATTTAAAGAATGTTATATAAATAGAATCAGGCAATAATGAACTTTTTGAAATTGCTTTTTTTTTTTTCAATAGGCATAATGATCTGGAGATCCATCCAGGTTTTTGCATCCATCAGTGGTTGAACCTGTTACAGCTGGCTTTTTGTGACACTGCTTTGGGAGCAGAAGGGATGGTATTCCCTTTTAACTCCCAAGTGGAGGTGGAATTCCAGCTGACTACATGGCTTCTATTGGGGTGGGAGGTGGAGCCTCCTGTTTACTGCTGGGAGAAGATGAGTGTTGGATCCTGGAATGTTACCTTCAGTGGGAGTTGCCTCATTACTACTGGGAGATGGTAAAAATCCTGACTCTCCAGCAGGCTCCTTGTAGCACCACTTAGGAGGGAAAGGAAGGGACACCTCTTTATTGCTGGACTGGGTAAAAATTCAGGCTCTCTGTGTGATCTCTACTGATACTATGGCAGATGGGTTGCTCATACTGGCTGGCAAGGTTGAAAATCTGGGCTCCTTTACCTTCTCTGAGGTCACTCCAGTGAGGATATTCAGGGTGCCTCATTGCAGCTGCTTAAGGGTGAAGTCTAGGCTCTTTACCTTCATTGGCATGAATGGGACCACAAGTTTTTCTCTGGTAGTTACCCAGAGTAGATAAATATTATCTAAAAGTTTCCTGACTGACTGGGCTGCCAATTTCCTGATATTTTGACTAAAGAGAACAAAAGGTGCTAGGGTTTTTGTTTGTTCGTTGTTTGTTTCGTTTTGTTTTTACTTTCTTTGAGCCCATTGGTGTTTCTGGGTTGCTGGCTTCTCAAACACAAAGTCTTGGATATATGAGATGGAAAAAAACTACTACACAGAATAAAGAAAACCAGAAAATTAACCACCATGTCATTTCTATGGTCCAGAAGTCCTAACCTGTTTTCTTTTCTCCACCTTTCAAGGTCTTCTTTTGTTGTTATTAGTTCTACTTAGTAAGAGGAACAAAGAAAAGCATACTTATCTTCTCAGAGCTGGAACACATTGAATTTCACATAATTTCTGTGTACCATTAAACATCATGCTTAATTTTTTCACTCATTAAAAATATGAAAAATATTCCTAGCTGATAGGCCCTGTGAAAACAAGTTATGGACCAAATTTGGCCCCTAGACTCTAGTTTGCCAACTCCCCATTATAGCCTGGCATTGCTAGTAGAAGAAACCTTCTTATGGCTTTTAAATATTTTATACATGACTTTGTATATTATGTGCCTGAAGTTTCTGATATCTGAGGTTCTCAGCAGTCTGGTCTTGTTTGTTATTTCTTTTGAGTCTCACTCCAAGGATTTTTGCCTTTTCATTGTTTATGGGACTAATTATTTGATTTTAATCACACACCTAAATTGAGGAACATATTTTCTCCAGTTAGGATTTCCTTTAGCCTCTGCTGATACCCAGGGGCACTCACTTGTAAACTTCCTCTAGAGATTTGTCTCCATCTAAGAGTCTCATGCTAGCTTCCCTTTGTTGTCCGTGGTTTATGGTGTCATCTAAATGCCAGTATTGCTCTTGATTTAGAACAACTGAGGTTAGGCAGATTGGGAGAGGGAGTGGAGACATAAAGTTGTAGAACTTGTAGACCTTCTCTTCCTCTGTGGAGCCCCATGATGTGAAGAAAAGTGTGTTTCCTTTCCACAAGCTGTGTTCTTTAGTGGAAAGATCAGAGTGCTCTCATTTGATCTAATGCTAGAAGCAAAGGTCAATATTCTGTTTCGACAAGCTTATTGATTATCCTTACATTTTAATATATGTATACATTCTACTTTCTTAAGTCTAAAATTTGTCAGTGTTTCCATTGTCCTCTTAAATAGCTTAAGAAACTTGAGCTGGGTGTGGTGGCGCATGCTTATAAATCCTAGCAATTTGGGAGGCAGAGGCAGGAGGATTGAAAAGTCAAGACCAGAGGCAGTCTGCATAATTTAGTGAAATCCTGTCTCAAAAAGTGAAAAAAAAAAAAAAAAAAAAAAAAAAAAAAAAAAAAAAAAAAAAAAAAAAAAAAAAAAAAAAAAAAAAAAAAGAGAGAAAAAACAAAAAACAAAAAACAAAACTAGGCTGGAGGTGCAGCTCAGTGGTCCAGCCCTTGTAAAGCATGCACACACGAGGCCCTGGGTTCAACCCCCCAGTACCATGGCAAAAAAAAAAAAAGAAAAGAAAAAAGAAAAAAAGAAAGAAAGAAAGGAAGGAAGGAAGGAAGGGAATAAAAGAAAGAAAGAAACTTGTTGTTAGGTGCTGTTGAGTCAGGTCTGACTCATAGCAACCCTATGTACAGAAGAAGGAAACACTCCCAACTCTGTGCCATGCCTGGCACTATATCAGTGCTTTTTTGCTATTCATAGGGTCTTCAATGGATGATTGTTTTGGGATTGTTTCACCAGTGGGTTTCCAGGTCCTTCTCTCATTTCTGTGATGCTTAGAGATGAAACCTGGGACCTCAGAGAGTGCAGAGTGGCAGCTCAGCTAAACCTTGGCATGATTTAATTTCTTGATATCCACTGGCTCTTATCTTCTACATATTTTTGTCATTGAGTATTAATAATTCCACATGATTTTTACTTATTTTGTTTTAATTTTACTTTCTATAAATTATACATGTGCAGATCAAGTTATTATATAGGACAACAATAAAAAATACTTTCTCCCACTTCCCAATTCCTCTCCTTTGAGACAATTATTTTCTTTATCTTTCGTAGCCATTTCTGGTATTACCTCCCTTTTTTAAAAAAGAAAAACCTACTTGGCCTTCTGCTTCTTCTTTTTAATCTTCCTATGGAAGATATAACTTTCTCAAATAATGCACCATACATACTTCCCCATATATGTACATACACACAGATAGTCCTTTTGACAAACTTCCGTACAATTGATTATGTTGTTGTTGTTGTTGTTGTTGTTAGGTGCCACTGAGTCAGTATCTTCATACAAAAGCTGAAACACTATTGTCAGTGCTTCTCTGCTGTTCATAGGGTTTTCAATGGCTAATTGTTTTTTGGGAGTGGGTTGCCTGGTTCTTCTCCCAAGCCTACAGCACCTGGTGTTCCCAGGCAGTCTCCCATCCAAGTATTGACTAGGCCCAACCCTGCCTAACCTCTGAGATCTGATGGGATAGGATGCCACAGGGCTACGGCTGCAGGCAACATTTTATAAGTTTGATTAAATCAGTATTCACTCTTCATGTAGTTTCATTCACTTGTGTTTGCTTCCTTGTTTCCTGAATTCCATGACAATCTTTTCATTGTTTTCCTCCCTCATTTAGGATAGCTTTTCCCGGTGCAAAATGAAAATGTGGAGACCCTTGTTCAGATTTCAGTTAGGAACAGCAGACTCTTCAGCCAAGTGCCGGGCCTTATGGAGCACGCACCCTCACTGAGGTTAAGATTCTGATGGCTGCCCAGGTTGTACCCATAATGCTGGCTCTGTTTTCAGGTATGGGAAATTATAATGTAAAAAAAAAATCTGCATACCTCTCTCTCTCTTTCTCCCCTGCCCGCCCACCCCCCTCTCTCCCCCACTGCCATTTCCACCTATTTCCACCTAGGGTACAAGCAATGGAAACATGACCTGAAGAATTATTTTTGGGGTGGAGGTGACTTACTATGTTTTTGGTGCCTGTGATTTTGTATCTACAGACATCATTTCTCAACCCTGTGTTAATTGTGACTGATAGGAAATGAGGTCCAGACTTTCATCTTCACATTTTGACGGATTAGTCAATATCTCCAAAGAAAATGTAGCCTGCTGAATCCTAATTCTGATTGTAAAGGCATAGTAATGAACGACAGTGTGATAAAAATGCAAGATAGGTAAACTGACAGAATAGAATGAGAGCTCAGAAACAGGCCCAGGTACTTTCAGCATTTTGATATATAGTTGCAGTGGCTGAGCTATCTATGGGAAAAGAAATTGTCCAACAAATGGAGCTGGAAAAAAAGCATCTCCATATGGAGAAAGATTACATTGGATTCCTATATCACATCACATACAAAAATCAATTCCAAATGAATTAAAGATTTAGATATCAAAAAAATTTAAATATCTTTTTAAAAGTTTAGGGTTTTGTGTTTTTTTTAACACATTTGGGTGGCATAAAATTTCTTAAACATGTCAGCAATGAGCACTGACCATAAAAGGAAAACTTGAAAAATTTGGCTGTATTAAAAGTAAGAGGCTTTGCTCCTGAAAAGCCAACCTGGAGAATCGAAAGACAAATAACAAAGTGAGAGAAAATATTTACAATGTACACAAGTAGCAGGTTAGTATCAATAATATGCATAATAACAGACCCATCTATAGGAAAAGTACAAAATCCCAGTAGATAAATAAACAAGAGAAATGAGCCAAGCATTCAAGGGAGAAATGCAGCCAATAAATAGAAAGAAAATGTTCACTCTCTTAAACAATCAGAGAAATACCCATCAAAGCAATGAAATAGTATTTTATACCCATCTTTTTGATAAAAATGGAAAAGTCTAAAAATACCAATGCATTTCAAAAACACCTTCTTTGAATTCTGCTGAGAGTGTAAATTTGTTTAACAATTAGAAAACAGTTTGTATTTATAACCTAAAATTGAACAATTACACACCCTCTATAATTTCCCACAGGTAAATCTATTCTCAAAAGAAACTTCTGTGTTTGTACAATTGGAGCTGTTTTTATCCATAGAACAACCCAAATGTTCATCAGAGGGACTAGATGGCCAAACTGGTGCGATTCAGTCAACGGAGTATTGCATAGCAATAAAAATAATGGCAAACATATGTGACTATGTGGGTGAATTATAGTAACAAATAAAAAAACTCTCCTCAAATTGTATATAGGTTGAAGCTCTTTTTATAAAATTTAAAGCCCTTAAGCATACACACGTATACACATGCATACTGTCTCCTTTTCTCTCTCTCTGAATATGCCCAAATGCAAATGCTAAACTATATAAAAATGACAGACAGGGAATGAGGAACAAAGCATCGATAATGAGCACAGATTGAGGTGGATGATTATATCATACTACAAGAGAAATCTGGTGAGTTGGTTAGATTTAGTTTATCGAGAAAATTCTAAATTTTATGAATAGGAGTAGACCATGCACAAACAATGGTGAGGACAAGCTGTGATCCGAAGACTATGACTAATCCAATTCTGTGAGCCTGAGATCCATAAAATGTTCTCCAAATGAAGGATTTCTTAGAAGGCTTACTTTCCACATTTTAAAAATAGAGAGTGGAAAAAAAACTATGGCCCCACACCTGACGAATCAGTGCTCACTGAAAGAGAAGAATTTCTGTAATGGAATAAAAAACAACACATATTGATGTGTTTAATTTTTGCCCTGATGTTAGCAGAATGTGCAGATTCTGAAAGAAGCTAACAAGGGCACAACTCAGAGATATGACTGTGATCTCAGAGGTTGTTTTCAAAGGTGAGCAGGGTAGTGATGACACCATCCACACATGAATTCATTCCAGTATTTCACATTGGTGTCCATCTGGGTCTTTTAGCCATAGACTCAGTTTTTATTAGAGCTTCAAACGGGCCACTGCTTCTACCAAAATATCATTCTATCCCACAAGTCTCATTGTTCTGTAAAAGGATCAATAACAACTGTTTTAGGCTTTGTGAGCCATAATGTTGCTGTTTCACTGATTCAAAACTGCGTTATATTTGTGAGAGCAGCCATAGATAAGATTTAAATGGTTGAGTGTGGCAGTGTTCCAATAACACATTAACTACAAAAACAGGTGGTAGGCTAGAGGTGCTCCATAGGCCATAGTTTGTTGCCCCCTCTTTTATACCATCCATCCAATAGTGGATCTCTGTGTGGTACGGTGGGAAACATGAATGCAACATGCTTGCAAGAATGATGAGATGGTTTTTAGCCTGTGCTTTAGGGTTTAGTGAGAGCACTTGGCCCACCTTCAACGTGAGCAAAACAGAACCCTGTGATCTACACTTAAGGAATCTACAAGAGAATCACAATCAAGTGTCACTTTGCCCTGGTTGCAAATTTGAGGTAAGGATTTGAGGGGAAACAAATAGTAAAAATGATTTGAAAGAAGTCTCAGTTTTCTTTGAGGAGTGGGACTTACCTATGCTTTTCAAACCCAGGATGTCTTTTTGAGGGTGAGCTACAAACCTTTGTCTACAGCTTCCCTCCTTGTGTATTTATAAGGTTAAACCAGTTTGAAACTTGTTAGGTGCCCTCGAGTTGGGTCTGACTCATAGCACCCCTATGTACAACAGAACAAAATACTCCCCATGCTGCGCCATGCCCAGCCCTACGTCAATGCTTCTCTGCTATTCATAGGGTTTTCAGTGGCTGATTGTTTCAGGATTGCTTCAGGAGTGAGCTGCCATTCCTTTTCCTGTTTTTGCAGTGCTGAGGATCAAACCCAGGGCCTCAGAGGGTTCACAGCAGCACTCTACCAACTGAGATAAACACCTTCTATTTGAAAACTTGTAAGTAACTCATTCTACTAGTTATTCAAGAGTTGTTTTAGGAGAACTTAGGGGGCTTTGATGATCTTTCTTCATCCTGCTTTTAGGATGGATAACAAGCTCACTTTTGTTTTTCCCCCTTTGGTAATTGGGAGTTGAACCCAGGGCTTCACTTGTCATGCAAGTGCTCTACCACTGAGCTGCATCCCCACTCATTTTTTTGATTTTACTTTTAAATCTTGAGACAGCATCTCGCTAAGTTATGCAGGCTGCCTCTGGCCTTGAACCTGCAATCCTTCTGCCTGTCTCTGAGTTGCTGGGATTACAGGCATGTACCACAGCGCCTGGCAACAAGGTCACTTTTTTGCAGTGAATGTGCTCTGCCTTGTCTGTACCCGTGCATACACCTAGGCAAATCATCATCATAGCTTACTTCCCTGATCTCATATGCTTGCCTAAAATTTACAGCTTTTAGGATCAGTATCTTCAACAGAATACTGATCACATTGGATTTCCATCAGCACAGAAGTGGACTGAGATACTTCTTTAGAGGGCACTTGAGAATCTCCAGTGGAGTCACTAGCACATCATAGTGGTGCATACACACAGGTTTTTGGGTTCAACATTATATGTGGTAAGATAGTATTGAAAGTTAAGAAATCACATTGTATATTGGGAACAGAGCAAAAACCAATCATGACACCTTAAAGGACTCTGTTTCACTGTGGCCAAGAGAAGGATGATGACCTTGGGTAGATATTTACTTAAAGAGGAAGCACTGTTTCTGATTTTTTTTTTTAAAAGGAGATAGCAGATGGAAACAAAGAAACAGGGGAAGAACGTGTTGTTTATGACCAACTGGCAAGTGTCAATATTTTAAAGATACTTTTCCATGGGCCATTAAATTCATTTACTGTACAATAGCAGTTATTTCTGTGTATTTTGGGCAAACCATCACAGGGGAAAATTAGAATAGCTAAGAAAAAATAATCTGATGTCATAACTACTGATACCCCTTATCAAAGGAATTGCTGCAGAATTTTCTAGACATTTCCATACAGAAAGCCTTCTGGGAAATTTGACGGTAAATCCTTGAGGCATCTCCCAAATATATTAAGAATGTGTGCAGGTCTCACTGTTGCTAACCTCTTCTCTAAACCATTCACAATCTCTGGCCTGGACTTTACAGTCGCTTTGCAGCTTGGCACTTCCTTCCCTTGGCCTGCCCTTTGTCTACACAGCACCAAGTAGTTCTTCTAAAAACACAAATTTGGTCAGGTTGTTTTCCTGTCTCACACTCTCCAGGGGCTTCTCATTTCCAGTGAAGTATAATCCAAATCCATGCTGGCCCTGGTTTTATATACGATCCCACCTCTTCTCAATGCTCTGACCTCATCTTTTGCCCTCAGGGAGTAGAGCTCACCTTTCTCCCACAGCACACTGACCTTCTTCTCAAATACACCATGCTTCTTTTTTTCCAGCGGGGAGCTTTTGCATTCGCTGTTCCCGGTGTTTAGACAGCTCTGTGTCTGGGTATTTCCACAGTTCGTCCTCTTTATACTTTGAATTTCAGTTCAAGCACTATCTCCTCTGAGCCTGCCCAGTCCACCCTCCACAAAAGAGGCCCCTGCACACTCAATCCTTTCACTCTGATTTTCTTCACAGCTCTGGTGCTTTCCAGAAGTTATTTCATTAGGTTGTTCCATGAAAGCTTTGGGTTTATTCTGGCAGAAGATGGTGGAGAAAGGACGACGGTGGGTGGAGGCACAAAGTAGGGGCAGCAGTGTGGCTTTGGACAGGGGCAAAAATGTGATTGTTTTCTTTTGAGAGAAGATATGAGCTACTATATTTTTTTCTGCTGTATGGTTCTCCAAGGCTTTGAAGCTTCCAAGAGATGCTTTATAAAAATTGCATCAAAAGGAGGAAAGGGAGCATGCAGTTCTCTACAAAATTATTTTAAGGTTGTCTTCCCACCTGGTTGTGAAATTAAATGTCAACTATCAAGAGGCAGTGCCGGGTAGTGCTGTGAAAGCAGAACCCAATTCCTGTGCTGCTTCTTACCAGCTCTGTGGGTGTGGCGCTGGGAGAGCTTGTCTGTACCTCAATGCCCTGTCTTCCTGTGCGAAGGTGGGATAATAATAGTGCCATCTGCTAAATTAGTTGAGAGGATTATTTATTTAATTCATATATGCTCTTTGAATGGCCTGTGGCACATAATACATACTCAATAAATTGTCATTATTACCACAGCATAGAAAATAATCGTGCCTCTTAAGAGAAATGAAGGGTTGGAATTTCCACTTCCAATCCAACTAAGATGACTCAAGGGATCAGGGAGTCTTGCTACTTGTGAATGCCTTCCCCACTTCTGTCCACAGAGCTTCATAATGGGCAGCCGTTTTTATTTCTGTTCTGGAAACAATGAAAGAAGGGAGACGAGAGAAATCTCACCAGCAGCAGCTGAGGGGCAGTGTAAATCACATCTGAGAAATACTAGATGGGACTGAAGAAAAATGTTCTAACTGAACATTCATAGTTGTTCACAGCTTTTAAATGTATCTATTAAATAAATGCAGCAAAATGAAAGTATTCTCACTTAAGCTTATTTGTTGACAAGTTTATTTTCTTTCTTTAACCAGAACAAACAAAATCCATGAGTAAAAATCTAGACAGTTTTGCTCATTACATTATAATATCCCTAGCACCTATAAAAGTATTTGGCATAGAGTAGGCACTCAACAAATGTTTGTTGAATGAATAATCTCAGCCCTTCAAGGTAGATGCCAAAAATATCCCATGGTTTAAAAACATAGACTACTAGCTAAGTGTGACAGCTCATGTCTTTAATCCAGTGGCTCAGGAGGCTGAGGCCAGAGTATCACAAATTCGAGGCCAGAGACATGCAGAGCAACTTCTTAGCAAGAACCTCTCCCTAAATAGAAAATTTTAAAAATGGGCTGGGGATGCAGCCCATTTGGTAAAGTACTTGCAAAGTATGTGTGAAGCCCTGAATTCAACCCCCAAGTACCACAAAAAAAATAAAAATAGGCTAATGAGCTTGTCTAAAATCACAAGTAGTCACTATTGGACCTGAAATCAGCCAGTGCTTTTAAATATTGCATAACACCATGCTATATTTTCTCCTTTACAATATCCAAGCCAGGTGTGGTAGTGGACACCTGTAATCCCAGTGACTTGGGAGCTGGATCCAGGAGGATCCCCATATGGAGGCCAGATACAGCCTGAGCAATTTAGTGAGACCGTGTCTCAAAATAAAAAATAAAAAGGGGGCTAGGGATGCAACTCAGTAGTGGAGTGCTTTTTCCTCCGACTTTAGAATTATAAACTGTGCCTTTCTTCCTAGCACGTGTGAGGCCCTAGGTTCAACTTTTATTATTGCTTGGGGGAGAAAGAAAAAGAGATCAATCCAACTGTCATTTAAAAATTCTCATCCTAAATCTGCCCTGGGTATGACCACCTTATTGCCTGACTTTCACTCTCTCCATCCAGCTACCAAATGCCTGATGGAATAATCTGTAAACGCTGCATTTCTTGCATCAGCTTACTGTTCAAAAATGTCAGTAGTAACCTAGGAAATGAATATGTCCATCCGAATCAACTCCATACTTCCATGTTTATTCCTGTTTTAGTGTTCCCTTTTTCTTAAGTTCTCCAGCTATACTGAAAACTGAATTCTTGTTCAATATATACATATATTAATTTACTAAGTAATTCTTTGATTTATAAGAGACTTAAAGTTTCTTAATCACCCACTCCAAAAAAAAAATTGGGAGTCAACAAACTTAAGTAACTTTTCTGGGGTCTTTTGACAAAATGTTAGAGTCGGACCCAAGGCCACTTAAGAGTTAACTGTTTAGTACAAAACAAAACAAAAGTGAGGAGGAGCCTCTGCCTCTAAGTGGTTAATTTTGGAACATGTTTCCAAGATTATAACCTGCTTTATGCAATCCTCAGAGCCAAAGAAACTTCAACAAAGGATTAAAACTTAGGTGAACAAAGATCCCTTTATTTATGACTCTGCATCTCTGGAGAACAAGAGGATTCAGCTTACATGTTTTCAGTGCTTTATTTGTACTGGTTACTCAGTACGCAATTTTTTTAAAATTCTGATGATCTTACAACAAGAGCAACAGTGAATGGAGACAGTGGTGAATGCTAAGGTAAGAGTCATTCATTTACTTGGGGTGTTGCTGATTGCAATCCAGTTACCTTTGCTTGGAAAAATGTAAGTTGGATTTAATATTTAGTTGTAAATTTGAGATTCCTTGGGTTTTCTAATTGTCTTGTCTGTACTTTCCTGATAGCAATGGTAGCTCTATGTAATGCAGTTTGTTTCATACACACACACACACACACACACACACACACACACACACACACACACAAAACCACTTGGAGTTTTTTAATATTTGATTGCAAGTGGTGTGGCGTATTAGAAGTAAGTCTAAAAGATTCTGTATAATGTTGTCCCTTCCTCCTTGTTATTGGCCTGATAGGCCTCCAGTTTGTTTGTAGAATTCTTCCATATCAATTCTTCAAATTCTGGTCATGCTGCACATTCTCCACATTCCTCTTTCCTTCTTGGAAATCCTACAGCATTCATTGTCTGTACTTTACACATACACACACTTGACAATTACATATGCACACTTTATTTTCATTCAAATTTCAAAAATGAAAATGTTATCATTTTTTAAAACCAAGTAATATAAAGCATGCCTGCAGCCGTATCACTGTGGCATCCAATCCCATCAGATCTTGGAAGCTACGCAGGGTCGGGCCTGGTTAGTACTTGGTTGGGAAACTGCCTGGGAACACTAGGTGCTGTAGGCTGAGAAGGACCCAGCAACCTACTCCCCAAAATCAATCAGTCATTGAAATTCCTATGAATAGCAGAGAAACAATAATACTGTCGCCTGTTGTATGTAGGGTCACCATGAGTTGGACACTGACTGAAGGGCACCTAACAATGACAACAATATAAAGCATAAAAAGAAAAAAGCCAATTTGGTATATTTCTTTTTATATTTCTTTCTATATTCATATTGACCATATATAAAACATGTATAGTTACATGTAATTATAAATGTATGCTCCCTCTTACCTTTATTCACAAGTATCAGCTCATAATTATATACTTGACTTGTTGCTATATTATTTTAACTATACACTATGTAAATTTTTCTACATGAACATGTATATCTAAATCATACTTGGTCCGTCTAGCCTTAGATAGCAACACCCATTTTCATAGAGTAAATTTCCAAAAGTAGACTTGAGGAAGAATTGCTGTAATTCACAGCCCCTCCATTTCACCACCATATTCTATTACATATTGTAAATATGATGTTATAACTCTTTTAAACATTTGTTAATTTATTACATGAAAAAATCAGGGTGTTGTGTTATTTTGAATAGCATTTCCTTAGCATGTTGTTTTTTTCTTTTCAATTTGGAGTCTTTTTCCTCCGAATTTAGAATTGTAAACTGTAACTTTCATATATGTTTCAGACATTTTCCTATGACTTTTCTTTACCTCATTGGTAGTGTTTATGCCTTTCATAGTTTACATTATTATGAGGTAGATACTAAAGTTTTTCCATAATAGTTTCTGGGTTTTATTGTTTTGTTTTGTTTTGGTTTTTTTCAGTACTTGGGGGCTGAACCCAGGGCTTCGAAAATACTTTGCAAGTGTTCATCCACTCATCTGCACACCAAGACCCTTTTGTATTTTTTATCTTGAGACCGGATCTCACTAAATTATGCAGGCTGCCTCTGGCCTTGAATTTGTGATCTTCCTGCCTCTGCCTCCCAAGTTGCTAGCATTATAGGCATGCAGCACTGTGCCCAACTTCTTTTATTTCTTTTCTGGTCTTTTTAAAGAAGCTTTTCTTGACCTTAACAATTTCTATTTTAAAAACTTTTTGACTGAAGTCTTTAATACTTTCCCTTTTAAAATTTTTGAACACTGTTACAGTGCCTCATGATTGCTTCCCTGGGTTTGAAGCATTGTCTTGTGCATGGGCCCATGCTTGCACACTTACAGAAGCCGTATCAGCTTTTCTCTGTGAAGATCACTGAGAAACTGTTGAACCATGGCTGTGTTCTACTTACCCCTTGATAGACACAGAGTTCATTATCAATACTATTCTTAGTATTTTATAGTTGTAAGCACTAAGAAGTATGGCTTCCATAAAGATATAGTTGGGAGAGTTTTATTATAGTAATGCTACTTCGTTGTTTCAATTCTTTGTAGTTACACGTCAAAAATCAAATTGTGCTGAAACACCAACAATTACTGTCAATTGGATACTTTTCCTTCAGATTTGTTGAAAACAGTCAAAATTCTTCAAAAGAATTTATTTTGTCATTAGAATCATTCACTTTGTTGATTTCTGAGAAATGTGACTAATGACTTTATCTAGGTTTATGAAAGGATTGCTAATTATACCCATTTCTCTTTTACTTATGGCACCTTGTTTTTGAAGTAATACTTGGATAATATCTGCTATAAAAAACAACATTAAATTGGGATTATTACTACGTCTTTTTCTATGGGCTGAGCAAAGACGTTATTTATCTTTGCCAAATTTTAATATTTTAATTTGGCTGATCTCTGTTGTTGCTGTTGTTAGGTGCCGTTGAGTTATGTCTGACTCATAGCGACCCTCATAGGGTTTTCAATGGGTGAGTATTTCAGGATTGCCTTGGGAGTGGATTGCCACATCCTTCTCCCATTTTTGCGGTGCTGGAAATCGAACCTGGGACCTCAGAGACTGCAGAACAGCGCTCTACCAACTGAGCTAAATCCCAGCCCCAGCTGATCTCGGAAAGCTACAAATTTTCAACAGATGGACAGAGAAATAGCTTTTTTAGAATCTTACATCGAGATTGATTTGAAATTTTTTTATGATTAAAAAATTTTGTTTCCAATTATGCATTTAATAAATTACAGAGTTTAAGAGCAATTAATCCTAAACAAAGGAAACTTTTTCTAAGGCTTAAGACATTGTTACCTAGATTGCCTTTTGAGAATATTTTGCCTTTCTTCTACAAATAGAATTTCCTGTAGGAAAGTTAATTGCAAAAGCATGAGGTATTTGGCTACTAGTACATAGGAACATTATGGAAAGTATGGTCTTATGGTATTCCCCCTGGGAGAAATGAATTGTTTTGTAATAGGAAAGGATGGACTCTATCACAGTAAATTTAGGATAGATGAAAGACAAATCTTACTTTGGTAATGTGGAAGAAGAAAATTACATAAGAGAAGGTTGGAAAGAAGGACTAGAATGCATTCTAAACCACAAGTGCATTTTCAGGAAGATTGGTTTTATAAGAGATTTATGGATAACAAAGAATTGAAAATCCTATAACACTATTCATGCCCATGGATTTCCCTTGGGAAATTTTGTGCATCCTAAATTTTCACATACTTTGGGTGGAGAACACCATTCTAGCCCATTACAAACTTGTGAAAGAATGGGCAAGAATAGGTTTTATGAAAATGCCCATTGTTAGCATATCTAAGGAGATAAATGGGGAATTTCTTTGGAGAGAGTTGTGTTGTGTGCCTCACTGCCATCCCCATGAGGGAGGGATGGGGTATTCTTTCTCCTGAATTCAAGCCTAGTGGAGCATGCCTTCAAGAAGTTTGTTATGAGTGCTTTATATATGTCCTCTGCTGTCTGATGAACACAGAGACTGGTGCCTGAGTCATGTTTAAGAAATGTACAGATAAAAGGCTACAGTTGGATCCAACTACCAAGTGAACCCAAGAGAGGGCTGTATTTAAAAATGAGCTGTATCCTGTAACCATTGAAAACCCTATGAATAGCAGAGAAACACTGACAGTGTTTTGCCTGTGTAGGTAGGGTCTCTCTGAGTTGGGTACCGACTTGATGGCACCTAACAACAACAACATACCCTGTCAAAAGTGGGTTCACTGGTTGGAATTTGGGACTATCTTTGATCAAGACTGATTGATTGATACGGCACGGTGATGAGACCTCAGTGGAAAGAGCTTAAAAGTGGAGGTTGCACAACTGAAGTTTTAAGGAGAAATTGTGGGTAACCTGTCAGAGGAGATGCATTTACCTTGCTGAAGATACCTCAGGTGACAAATCACAAATGAGGAGTGAGATCTCCAAAGAATCCACAAAATTGTTCCAATTTTGTGGATTCTTTGGAGATCTCACTCCTCATTTATGAGAAAGAATCAAAAGTTTCCAATTTTGTGGATTCTTTGGAGATCTCACTCCTCATTTATGAGAAAGAATCAGTTTGGGTTAATATTGACCCTTGCCCAGGTAGAAAGGGATGACATTTCCTGTTTCATTAAGCCCTCCCCTGTAATTTGCAACTGTGGATGAAACAGAGCAGCTTTGTTCAACTGTGGGGGAAGAAATGAGGATGAGGCAGTGGTAGAGAGAACCTGGGATAGAGAAGAAAGAAAAGGCCTGAGCCGCCTTCCCCAAATGCTGTAGTGAGAGGGAAGGAACACTGTTCAAATAAGTGCCAAGTAAACTAAATACATTAATCCAGAGCTCAGCCTTTTGGGGGACTAAAACTGACCAGAGGATTTATTTTTATTTTTTAAAAATCTTTTGGAAGTCAACAGAAAATAGTGTGGCTTGTCTAAGATTTCATTTAGTGTCAGGAAAATAACTGGCCCTATAAAAGAATTGAATAGGCAGTGGAATGAGAAGCATAAGGCTATTTTCTGATATCATCATATAAATCCCATTTGTTCAAAGTAATTGCACTTGCAATCCATTTCCATTGTCAGTACTGATTGGGAAACAGGATGGAGTAGTTCAATTTTTGTCTTTTTAAATAGCACATCTTTTCCAGGGATTATACTTCCCTTCACTTCAGTGTACTGTTGCTACTTTTTCAGTCTATGTATGCATATTTTCCCCTTCCACCTAGAGGTATCTTTATGAAGCATGAGAATAGATTTAGCTTCAGTGCCATGTTGTTGCTTTCATGGGATGGAAATTAGTAAGAGTAGGAAAAACATGTGAGTCAAATATAGGTTGCTCTATATTTTAAAGTAGGCTGGAGTTTAGCTCAGTTGGTAGAGTGCTGCCATGCACTCTCTGAGGCTCTGGGTTCGATTCCCAGCACCACAAAAATGGGATAAGGATGTGGCAATCCAATCCTAAAGCAATCCCCAAACAATCAGCCATTGAAAACTCTACGAGGGTTTCTATGAGTTGGACTTGACTCAACAACACCTAACAACAAATATTTTAAAGTAGAAGTTATCATTTACAATACTGATAATAATTTCAGAAATTTATATAGCATCTTAAATCTTTCAAGTTATTTATTTCTTATAAAATAGGAAATAGATGGTATTATATGTCCCACATGTGAAATGAAGACAGAGAAAGTAGGAAATATTTTACAAGTTACTTAAAGTAGCTGCTTTGAGATAGAACAAGACAAAATGGAGCTCAACTGACAACCTTTCAGTTATTTTACCTAGCAGCAGAAGATACAAATTATTGAAACTTAAAATATGCCTGCTTCTCTGACAACTACTTGACACCATTTATCTAATTTTTAAATTATGTGCATGTAGATATCTGATCTTTTTAGGATCCAGTAAAAGGAAGTTTAGATACCTCCCATATAAGTCAATTCTAGGAAGCTTTAGATCTATCTAGATGGCTCCTTGGCAATCCCTAAAGCATGAGAGATAGTTAAGCTTTTTGGACTTAAAAGTTAAAATTAATTCACAAGTGGCTGGTGCAGCACTTCCAAAATGTCATTCATATTGTAATGACAATATTAGTAGGGCAGGAAAAGAATAGGAGAATGTAGACTGCAAAGGGTTTATGGGAGATTTAGAAGCCTGGGGACTAGAGAATAGAATCTGCATTCTTCCACAACCTCCATCACCCCTCCCACTTTGCAAACTTTTCATTATTTTAGCTATGAATATATTACAAAAATTCAAAAAGCTATCTTTCACAAGTTTTCATTCTTTCCCTTTTTGTGAATAGTAGATACTCTGAGTTTAAAGTTTGTAGGTCCACAGGTGTTACATAAAATAAGCAACAGTATCTTAGGAACTCCTCACTATATACATTTATTTTTTACTGTAATCTTTGGATACTCCCCGATCCTGCAGGTTTCTTTATGTGATCAAAATTTTTCTATAGGATCTGGGGGTTTAGCTCATTTGGCAGAGTGCTTGTTCAGCATGCACTGAGGTCCTGAGTTCCATCCCTAGTACCACAAAAAAAATTTCATAAAACTCTAATAACACATAGTTTGGTAATATGCACATAGTTCTGCAACATATTTTTGTCTTACACATTGTAAATTTTTTGATAGTAGCAATCTGCAATCTCATCTACTTTTACAAGAATATAATACAGTGATCAAGTGAAACAGGATACATTTTATTTGTACTTTAAAATGTAAAAACAACATATAAAATAACACTATGTAAAGTCCATAGGAAGCACCTCATTCTGAAGAAGCAAATGGATAGTTTCTTTTCCCATCCATTTTCTTTCTCTTACCTCTGTGTAGATGTCCTCCTCTCCTCCTTCTGTCCCTCCTCTTCCTCCTTCACCTCCTCCTCCTCCTCCTTCAATTCTTAGTGGTAGTTATATCATTTGAGGTTTATTTGCTCTTATTCTTTACACTGTAAATCTTTGTGTTAAAACTCATGTTAAATGAAGCTAATTGGTATGACTACCTAATATCTAAATGCATCATGAACTACAATGTCAGAGATATATACTTCCATGAATATATCTTTCATTTCACTGTAATGTATTTTGCTTTATTTCCATTAGAGAATAAGTTGCTTATATACATAAAGAAACACTCAGGAGTTAGACTGTATTCAGAGTTTCTATTTTCCACTTGGAAAACCCCAACCATTTGCTAATCTCTAAGTCAATGCTGGATCTCACCTTGTTGTGAATTCTTATCTGTATAAAATTGTGGTAACATTTGTAGATATTTCTACAGTTTCTACAAGTTAACTTGTGTTTTAAAATATATTCCTACAAAGGCATAGAAAGAAAAGTGTGCCAGTGGTAATAATATCTAAGCTTTTCTGAGACAACACTTCAGATAAAAACATATAGTAAAATATACTCATAATGATTAGAACTTTTTTTTTTTAAACTTTGAGTCAGAGTCTCGCTGAGTTACACAGGCTGCCTCTGGCTTCAATCTCACAACCCTTCTATTTCCACCTTCTGAATCACTGGGATTATGGACATGTGCCAACATGTCCCAGCTAGAACTACTTTTAAATGAATAATCATATCCTAATGCCTTCCTGTATTACAGATGGAAAAACAGTGTATTTCAGGTGACTCGTCACAGTGACCAGGCTCATTTTGGGTGTAAATCAGTGTATTTTCCATTTTAGGGGATTCCACTCCTAAGGTCAAATATACTCAATGGGCAACATGTACTAAAGATATGTGAGATTTAAAAGATATTAAAGAGCCTCAGCACATTATGTTTCAAAATAGCCGTAGTCAAGCCTTCGTTGGATCATCGTGTTATAGTGTTCATAATGATGAACACAAAAGAGTCTTTTCTATAGTCATATATACTCAAGAAGACTAATCCCACACCAGCAGCATTTTGCCAGTTGTGGCTATTAGAATCTTCTAAACATCTTGATCTGTGGGTTTACTTTTTCCTTACTTTTTACTCAGAAGGCTAAGAATCAAAGTCAGGCCAAATGTGAAAGTAATTGATTGGTATAATTTTTTAAATACTTTGTGCTTTGGTCCATGCCATAATATCTTAGAACTGTACTTAATTGTAACCAGAGCTAAAGTTTACTGAGTGTTATATTGCCAGCTATTGTTGTATACTAAGTGATTTTCCTGAATTATATCTTATCCTCATATTTCTCCAAAATATATATATGTTTTCATATATAAGTGAAGGAATATCTGGGCATGATGGCACATGCCTATAATCCCAGCACTCAGGAGGCTGAGGCAGGAGGATTATGTGTTCAAGGCCAATCTGGGCTACATGGTGAGTTTGAGGCCAGTAGGAGCTACATAGCAAAAACTTCTCTCAAAATTAATTAAATAATTAATTAATTTTAAAAAATGAGGAAATTGAAGATAAATAAATTAGAAACATATACAAAGGTCTGGAAACAAGCCCAGAGCCTCACAGAGTTCTGCCTAGTTCCCAAAGCTCTGTCTTTCCCACCATACCAGTGGCTTTACTGTAGTAGTTTTCAATGTCCCATTGATTTTTTGTTCTTCAACATCTCAGTAGGAAATCCCAATTTTTCTTTAATATTATGAACACTAAATATACTTGGGCACTAACTCTTGGTATAGACAGATGTTAATTATAAAGTTAAAATTGGTCTTCAAAACCAAAGCAGAGGAGAGGATTTAGTTCCTGTTCATCCTGAGTTATATGAGAGAAAATGATTGCAACTGTGTTGGCTCAAAGCCTGATCAGAGACGTTGTGAGGTAGCCAGGACTCTCTCCTGTGTTCCTTCTCCTTTTTTACTTCTTTGGAGCTCACTCCTACTCTTCCTCCAACGTTTTTCTTGCACTAGTGACTATCCCATTCCTTAGTGCTTTGCTCTTAGCTAGAACTAATTTCAACTATTGGTTGATAAGAATTCCCCCTTCGAGAGAGATTTGCCTTTTAGTGAGGGACTCTTGAATTAAAAAGCCCTTGTTATACACAAGAACAATTTTCAAATGACAAAATGTTAATTCTGGACAGGGTCTCTGCTCAAGGTCTATTGCTTGATCAAATTACTCATGAACATGTAGGATTATATTCAATAAGAGTAAATGAGTTATCATAAACCAGAACCCAATTTTACCAATTGTAGCTATGTGTGGGACCACAGCCTCCTAGCCTTCATGTAATCTCATCCTAATAGCATCAGTATTACAGTTCCACAGATCTCATATTTGCATGTTTATAGGATAATTAGGGCATTGTGCCCTTGAAGAGAAATAGTGTTTTTTAATCTAAGTCTACACATTTTTGATAGGTTTAATTTTCCTTTTTATAATGCCTGTTCATGATTTCAATTTTTAAAGTGCTTAATTTATTAATATGTGGTTATTTGTGGTAAAATTTTTGTTACTTAATTCTATCCTTTAAGAATTTTAGAATTTCCTCCTACTCTTCTAATCTACTCACAACCCCAGCTAAACTCTTCTAGATGTGCTGTTTCTGTATTGTCTGCTACTTCTTGTTAAGGATTTGTGTGCCACTTCATGTTGATCATAACCTTTGTTGTAGAGAACAAAAGGAATTTTCCTACAGGGAAGGGGGCAGATTTTCAGAACCTGTATCTTGTATAGTTCTGTCAAAATTTTGTAACTCTAGATGCCATTGTGCAGTGTAAGTGCCTTTGTGTCATTTGGTTATTTGATCAGTGAAGGTATCCAGTGATACAAATCCTATTTAGAGTGTGGGTAGATTATTGTCATTATTCTATTTCTTTTTCATTTATCTTTGAATATTTCTCCACATTGTTTTGTACCAACTTGTGTTACCTACCTTTGTTTATTTTTTCCCCCTCTCTTAAAAATCATTCTAGTCAATAAGGAAAATACCCACTGTAATCCCATATCATCTTTTGTTTGTGTACAGTTATCATGGCCAAAATAGCACTACTCATTGAACACCAAAGACATTTTATTCCTACTCTTTAATAAAACTGTGGAAAGTTGGCATTGCTGTCTGTTTTACATAGGAAGTATAAGATGCTATACTCTGTGAATCTCACTGCACTGTACTAAAATCATTAAATTACATTAATGTCCTCTTATTCAATTATTTCAATTTTTTTCACTTATTCATTTGTCCATTGTGTGTAGGATATATTTGTTCAACTAATATGCATTGATCACTTATGAAATACAAATAATGGACTTAAACATTGTGAGGATTCTAGAGACATCTCATACATCCATGACTGTTGGCAGTTTATAGGCTAAGATGACAAAATAACAACAGGGCATACATAACCAATATATAAGGTAGGTGCCAAAAGAACCAACAAATCTGTCCTAGAAGAAGTGCAGCCAGAGTGCTCCTTGGAAGCAAGAATGGCCAGACTACATCTTCCATATTTTGGACATGTAGTCAGGAGAGATCAATCCCTGGAGAAGGACATCATGTTTGGGAGAGTGGCAGGTCAATGCAAAAGAGGAAAACCCTCCACCAGATGGATTGACACAGTGTCTGCAACAGTGGGCTTAAACATAAATAAGATTGTTTGCCTGGCACAGAATCTGCAAGTGTTTTGATCTCTACATAGGGTCGCCATGAGTCTGACTTGACTCGATGGCACCTAACAACAACAACAACAACAATGAACTTCTTAAAGTAGTTTTAAAACCCCAACCACTAAAGTAGCATCAAATACAAAAGTAGAATAAATATACATTTGGCCAGTGATTGAGTGAATGTTTGCATAAACTGGTATTGGAGGAGAAATGCAGATAAGTCTATGCAAATTAGGAGGAGCTGAGTGCATCACAATAGCTTCCACAGACCATGTGGCATTTGAGTAGAACCTGGGTGTAAACATCACAGTAAAGAAAGGCTATTTCAAGTGAACAAATTGTAAGAGCTATCATATAGTGGTGGGTAAGTTGAGGTATGCAATGGTTAGAAATCTAATACCCAAGGGAAACAGTAGTGATGCAGATGAAAACACAGATTGAACTCCCATGTGAAGAACCTTAAGGGATGAACTATAGGATGTGGGCTAATCAGCTCAGCAAAGTTTTCAAAGTTCACTGTGAAAGTAAGTTTCCCTAATTTTATGCTGAGAAAATAAACAAAAGTCTCGGCTGAAAACTGAATATAAGTATATCAATTGGATTTTGGAAGGAAAATATTATACTACCAGCAGTCGTTCAGTGCTAGAAATATTTGATAAGTCTGTTAGATTTTTTTAATCTTTTTTTTCAGTTGAAGCCTTAAAAAATAAAACAAAGCAAAATATTTTGTATTATGTAGGGTAAAGATTGTTATTCTTGATCTTAGACAAGTTCTTCACATTTTAAATACATATTTTAGTTTTATTATTCTTGTGCCTGACCTATTTGTTCAATTCCAAGACAGACTGATGTGGCATGGCCTCACACAGGGTAAACCACAATACATGGTGGAAGTAGAAGAAAACATGCTTTTGTTTGGATATGATACCAAGAAATTGCCTGGACTTTAGCGTCTGATAAACTTGAATTCCAGTTCTGGATGAATCATCATTAACTGCATAATCTTGGATCAGTCAGCTCCTTCACTGCTAGAATGCCACTCTGTGTTTTCTGAGGCCCTAGGTTTGATCCTCAGCACCACACAAATAGGAGAAGGAACTGGTAGCCTACTTCTCTAAAAATCCTGATACAATCAACCATTGAAAACCTTATGAGGATTGTTATGAGTCGGCTCCAAGTCAAGGGCACCTAACAACAACAACAAAGTTTCTACCAATAAATGGCATAATAATACCTGTATCGTAGGATTTTGTGAGGATTAACAATTATATATACCTAAAGTACATGTAAATGTACTTAGAAAATTTTGTTCTTGCTGTTTTTTCCTAATTTTGTCATGATTTCTTAGGTGAAAAAATCATGATTTAGTTTATTAAGCTATGGAGAAAGATTACATATTCTCACAAATGTCTTAGGTTGGTGAAATGGCTGAACATAATGGCTAAGAGGACATCTCTGGTACCCGCCTCTATGCAAGACTAGAACATAAATTCCTTAAGGATCATGGATTTTGTTTGGTGTATTCATGTATCACAAGTGTGTGTGTGTGTGTGTGTGTGTGTGTGTGTGTGTGTCTGTGTGTCTGTGTGTCTGTGTGTCTATGTGTCTGTGTCTGTGTGTCTGTGTGGTACTAGAGGTTTGAACCCAGGGCCTCATGCATGCTAGGCAAGTGTTCTGCCACTGAGCTGCAACCCTAATCCTTTTATATTTTTAATTTTAGGACAAGAGGCTTGCTTTGTCGCACAGGCTGCCTCTGACCTCGAACTTGGAGTCCTCCTGTCTCAGCCTCCCAAGTTGCTGGGATTACAGGTGCCATGACACCTGGCTACCTCATGAATTTAAAGAGTGTCTTGTTGCCCTTGGTGGAGTGGCTCATGCCTGTAATCCCAGGGACCTGGGAGGTGCGGCTAGGATGATTGCAAGTTTGAGAACTGAGTAACCTCAAGATCCTGTCTCAAAATAAGAAAATGAAAAATGTGCTGGTATGCTAAGTATGTGCGAGGCCCCAGATTTTTGGTTATTGTATTATGGGTAGGTTGTAGATTAAAAGGTTTTATTTCTTAGTCACATTGCCTGTATAAACAGATCTGTAGTATTGTTCTCCATAAAGTCACTCCCTTTATGGACTCAGCCTTCTTATTAGGATCTGTTGCAACAGAGGAAAGAGAAACACTGGAAAATGTTACATAAGCTTTTTAACCTACTGAATCAGGCTGGAAGTGACATATATCACTCTTACTCATATTTCATTAGGCACATGGCCCCATGAGCTTGCAAGGGGGCAAAGCACTATAAACTCCTGTAGGATATTGGCGAGCAGTAATAATATCTACCACAGCGGTACTGAATGTAAATGGATCTTTCCATAGCTTAAAGTCATGTATATATGAAAGGGAGAATACCAGATAGGAAAAGAATACTTTGTCATACTTTATATGAAAAGCCACACTCTGTGCTCAGGTATTATACTACACTGACAAAAGGAACTGTATTTCTACTCTTATGCAAAAAGTATTTTTAATCCTAGTATGCTATTGCCTATGAGTCACATATGAGAAGTAGAGAGGCAAGAGATTCACTGCATAATGTCCTCATAATTCTCATGACACTTTCTACAACTTTTATATGTGGTATTGCTAAATAAATTCTTTCTTCTGTTTATTACAGCGTGAAGCATAGAGGAATCACTCGTATTTGTGAATGTCCAAAAAATGCAACTTTTATTTTTAGTATGTATATAAATTCTAGGAAGCTAAAGTTACTGTTACATTACTCAAGGTTATCTGTGATTTCATGTACCATAGGTACAGTGAGAAAGGTCGAGATAAATTTAGTCACCCTTATCACATTTATCAAGATATTATATTTAGTCAAGATACAAACTTACTGTTTATATCTCTGGTTGTATTAATCAAGTTATACTCATTATTATTTTCATAAAGTAATTATGAGAAATCAGAGAAAGTATCCAATAAGGTCAATGGCAGTAAGGCATTCTCAACCTTTGTATACTTAGACTCCTTACTGACAAACAAATATCAATCTAAAAAAATAATGCTGAATTTGTTTCAATGTTTTACTTTGATAAGAAATTGAATGCATGAACTCCCAAATAAAATCTATTATTAATATATGCTATTTCAATTTAACAACCTTTTTCCTTCTCAAAATTCTCCCCTTTGGAATGATAAGTTATAGAGTCACCACTGCGCTTCTAATGTTCTAATCCTTATCACTGGAAGTTGTTTGGTTACCATACGTAATTTTTCTTATTTAATATCTGCTAATTGTGTGCTACCCTGCAATGTCTTTGAACATTATGTACTCACAAAGATTTTACTAATATGAAAGACAGATTGAGAAGTTGAACTATAAAGCTAAATGAGAAACACAATACTTATAAGCCTAAATATAATTTTAATAATATATTTTATATCATGTATTAATAATAATTACTTATTATGTTATAGATAAATTTATATTATATAGAGATATGTGTAATAAAACTATTTGGGTAATTGTGGGCAATTTTAAATGTGTAAGCTTAAAAGATTCTATATTATTTGATTTGAAGTGTTGAGTGTGAATCCATTTTGAAAGAAGGGCCAACAGTTGAACATCATGAACAGAAATGTATATGCTCATTTATTTATCATAATATGCAACGCAAAACACTACATTCATTGCAAATATCTTTTCCTTACTACATGCACTCAATAAAAACAAGAGCCACAATAAAGATCTCTATAATTTGTTAACTTAAGGCACATTTCAGAAGGGGAAATTTTTATGTAGAAATGAAGTCAATGAGTCAGATTCTCACTAAGAATGAGACACTCCCATTTTGTATGTCTTTTTAACACAAGCTGAGTGGCTTTAGAAATGGTATACTGATCCAAAACAATCCTAAGCAGCAAAAACAGTACAGGAGGTATCACAATTCTTGACTTCAAACTATACCGCAGGGCCATAGTGGCAAAAACATCTTGATACTGGCACAAACAGAGGCTTAAAGGTCAATGGAACAGAGTTGAAGACCCAGAGATACACCTATGCAACTACATCCACTTGATCTTTGACAAAGGTGCTAAGAAAGTTCATTGGAGAAAAGATAGCCTCTTCAACAAATGGTGATGGGAAAATTTGATATCTATTTGCAGAAGACTGAAAAGAGACCTGTATCTCTCCATCTCCAGGAGAGTCAACTCAAAATGGATCAGAGATCTCAACATAAAACCAGAAACCTTAAAACTACTAGAAGAAAAGATAGAATATGCTCCAACACATAGATATAGGCAAGTATTTCCTTAACAAGACTCCAGTTACTCAGGAAATGGCACCATACGTAAAAGTAAAAAGCTTCTGTACAGGAAAAGAAACAATTAATGGAGTAAAGGGAGAACTCACAGAATGGGAGAAAATCTTTGCATCCTACACATCTGACAGAAGACTAATTTCTAGAGTTCACAAAGAACTTAAGAAATCAAACACCAAATTGACCAATTACCTAATAAGTAAATGGGAAATAGGGCTAAACAGATAGTTCTCAAATGAAGAAGGATGAAGGGCCAATAAACACATGAAAAAATACTCAATATCTCTGACCATTAGGGAAATGAAAATCAAAACAACACTGAGATTCCATCTCACTCTAGTAAGAATGGCAAAGACTAACAAAACAAATAACAATGAATGCTGGCAGAGATGAGGAGAGAAAGATATGCTTTTACACTGCTGGAGGAAATCAGTTCAGCCACTTTGGAAATCAATATGGAGGTACTTTAGAAATTAAGAATAGAACTGCCATATGACCTAGCTATACTACTCCTGGGAATACACCCAAAGTAAGATAAGTCATTATACTACAGGGACACCTGCTGTTCTGTATTTAATGCAAGGGTATGGAATGAATCAAGATGTCCATCAACAGAAAAGCCAGTTGAAAAATTGAAGTATATATACACAATGGAATATTACTCAGCAATAAATAAGAATGAAATAATGTCATTTGCAGCTAAATAGATGAAACTGGACATCATTTTAAGTGAATTAACACTATCCCCAAAAGAGAAATATCATATGTTCCCACTCACATGAGGGAGCTAAATCTAACTTAAAGGGAAAAAACTCTATACATATGTAGATATATAAAAATGAACAATCATACGTATCTAAGAAGGGAAAATATAAGCAGATCAGAAAGAAGTGGGGAGGGGATCAGTGGGTGAGACCAGAGGTTGGAAAAGTTGGGAAGGGGAGGAGAAGGAATGTAGAGGGGTAAAGAGGGAGAGGAAAATCTTAAAATATATGATGCAACTATATGAATACATGGAAAAAATAAGGGAAAGGAAAAAAAATCAGTGAGAATATAACTCATGATTGCATATGTTTTTTATTACATATTAAAATTCCTACTTGTTCTTTTCTTCTCTTTTTTAGTTTAGACAGTTTTGTAAAATATGTAAGATAACGAATACATAAGCAAAAGTGATTTAATAGTTGCATAATGGATATAGCAAATGACTTATTACTTTGTGCCTCACCAATATTTATGTATAAAGAAGGAATAGTATACTTCAGCATTATAGCAGTTTATATGAACTAATAGTACTTTCAAAGGTGTCTTAATGACAGTATGAGGAAAAACAGCCTGTAAGAATATGACCCAAAGCATCACACATGAAACCTTTGCTAGTTAATTTAGTCAAAAAATAAGTCACCATATACCACTCCAGAAGTCTGTGGTCTTTTAATTGAAGACCTGATTAACAGAACACTGGTTGGCCTTGAAACACCCTACCTAAAAATATGACTGAGGTTTGCTAAATGCCACCTAAAGAGAATAAAGGGTATATAAATTCAATAAAATCTCACTGCTGTTAACACACAATGAAGACCTCATGGACACAAATTGCCTTTTTACTTTAAAATAACTTCTTGGTATCAGAAAGTACACAAGGAATAGAATTTTAACAGTATTTTGATTGAATCAGAAGCAGGATTTTATTAATTTAAGTGGTATCTTATTTCAGAAATCAAATGCAAAAGGAGATTGCTTAAAAAGGTACAAATAGCGGCTGTTTTTCTAATTTTAGAATAAAATCTTTACTATTAGCTGATTATGGTTTAGCAAGTTTCAAACTATCATTTTCTCCTTTATTTTTAAATCCAGGTCATAAAGATATAGGCTAAAGATGACTTTTATATTTTTTAAAATAAAAGTGCATAGCAAGAACATTTCATTTTTGATGAATTTTTTTATTCCATGAACTTAACTAGTACTAAGTTTAAAAGAATTTTTAGCATGACAATTTATGTGCATTGTTAACAAATATGGGACACACAGAGCTGTATATTCACATTACAAATGAAAAAGGCACTGTCAAATCACTCAGGAAATCACTGGTGTATTTATAATAAGACAATGAGCACTGTAGAGGCAACTTGGCCTCTAAAGGGGTAAATAATTCAGCGGTTCCCTGTTTAAAACTTCAACTGCATTCCTCTTGCCATATGTACTAGATCCCACGTTGGTAGGTGGAAGAACCAGACCAAGGTTGCTGCTGGTACGTACTAAAAAATTTGCCAGGCGTTGTGTGGCGCAGGTGGCAGTGTTGCATTTCCGTTTGTCCACCTGATGACTGGAGCCACTGAGCAAATAAGAAACATTAGAGACTTAGAATCAGGATTAGATATAGCCATGTCACCTCAAATATCTCATAGTGGTGAAAACTAAAGGAAATATCACCACAGAAGTAACTTGGCTTTTTGGTCTGCAAATGTGTGACAGACATTTTTGATACCTTGAAGACGCAAAATAATTTTTTTTCCCCCAACTTGAGAGTTGAACCGAGGGCCATGCATGTAGTTTGGTCTACAACTCGGCTGCACCCCAGCCCCCTTTTTTATTTTTTATTTTAAGTCAGAGTCTTGCTAAATTACACAGGTTTCCTGTGGCCTGGAACTCAAGATCCTTCTGCCTCTACCTCCCAAACCTCTGAGATCATAATCATGCACCACTGCTCCCGGCGAAAGAATCGATTTTTGACCAGGGGATCGTACAGCATCTCCCGTTATAGTCAACGTTACATTTCCTACTATAATTCTTTCTTTGGAAATTCAGCATATGTTCCAACGATAGTAATAGTGAAGTGCCTTTGTCATATATTCTTTTAAATCTTGTTAATGGCTGTATTTTTTGAAATATAAAAGCGAATTTAGGAGGTAAAATTTATGTCAAGCTGAGAATACATGGAAATTAAGAAAAATACATTAATTTCCCATAATTTTTCAACAAAAATTAAGCAATATTAGTTTTTGTTAAATTCCCTGAGAAAATTGAATCAAGAATGTTAAGAGAAAAACATCAGAAGGAAATTCTGTAATACGCAACAACGTGGAAGAACCTCGAGGACATTATGCTAAGTGAAATAAGCCAGTCACAGAAAGACAAATACTGTGAGATTACAATATATACATGAGATGTCTAAAATAATCAAAAACATGAATCAAATAGAGGAACAGTGTTTATTAAGTACTGAGGAAGGGGGAAATAGGGCGTTACTCATCAATGGACATAAAGTTTCAGTCAAGCAAGGGGAATAAGGACTAGAGATCTACTGTATAGCATTGTTCCTATAGTCCATGATAATGCATTGTACACTTGAAATTCTTTATGAGGATACATCTCATGTTAAGTATTCTTACCACACTAAAATAAAATAAAATAAAATAAAAATATAATGACATAAAAAAGGGAGAATGTCAGGTATTATAAGGTCTCAAAGTGAATAAATTGATCACCAGTTCAGGTGCTCTTTGGAGTGTGGGATTTCTCTTAGCACGACTACATGACCATGGCCACTTTCCTCCTACCTACCTGGGTCCTATACTTTTAACAATTTTAATGATAGGGCTAGGTTAAATGTTAAAACTTTTTTTTTCTTGAAACAGGTCTCACTGTGTGTGTAGCCCAAGGTAGCCTGGAACTTGATATGTAGACTAGGCTGGCCTCAAACTTGCAATCCTGCTTTAGCCTTCTGTGTTGCTGAGATTACAGATGTGTGCCACTATGCCTGGCATTATGTTTCTACTTTAAAAATTTGTTTATATCAGCTCTATATTTTTGAACTATCTTTTGCTTCCATGTATGTTAACAAGCTTTCTGTTGCTATGACCTGAGGTAAATCACCTTAAGAAGAGGAAAGGCTTCTTTTGATTCAAAGTTTTGGAGGGTTCAGTCCGTAGTCAGTTGGCTCTTGAAGTTCAAAGGTGATATCTTTCCCAAGATGTAGTTAGGAAATGAGTGGAGTGTAGAATATTCTGTATGCTAAATGCTGTGCTGTACTTCGGTAATTGATTGGCATAATACCACTTAAATTTTTTCTAAATCTTATCTTTGAGCTAGCTAAAAGGGTCATTATTCTCCATAAAAATGGAGCTTCTGTTTCTTTCATAAATGTAAAATTGTTTTCCTAAACAATACTTTTCACCTAAATGTACTATTAAACATGTAGAAGATTCTACCCAAAATCATCATTGGGATGGAAAAAGATGGCCAAAATAGTTAGTGAAAGGCATTGCACCTACACTATCAGGAATTTTTTCTCATTGACTACCTGGGCAGTCAAAGCCTGCTTGCCTACCTGGCTAGTAACAAAAACTAAAGCTACTGACCACTTGGAGGTACATGAAAACATGGAAATTCTTGACTGTAAGAGTTTCAACAGTAATGACAATAAGCCAAATTATAATTTTTAAATTGCATCTTTTAAAAAATATCTTAGTTTCAAGGGTTTAAAAACAATTTTTAAGTGGGTCCTGACTCTCAGCTCTTAATCTTCATATGCAGAGGTATATGAGCTCCTACAGGGAGCGCTTAGTGATTATAGCTTGGCACTTGGGCAAATCTCTCTCTCTCTCTCTCTCTCTCTCTCTCTCTCTATATATATATATATATATATATATATAACATATATAACATATTATATTATATAAAAATTATATTGTATAAAAATTATATTATATATTATATGTTAATTATATTATATATTATATATATTATTATATTATATATTATGTATAATAATATTATATATATTTTATATATATATATATATAATTTTTTTGGTGGTACTGAGGGTTGAACCCAGGGCCTCACATTTCCATGCTTTGCAAGTGCTGTACCACTGAGCTGCACCCCCAGCCCAGCAATTATATTTTTGACTACCCTCTGATTACTTGCAAGATAGATATTTGCTATAGAATGTAAGAAGGTTAGTGGGAAAGTTTGTGATCCTTTTGCCCTTGTCATGAGTGTAAAGTAATGCAAGTATTTTTTGGTATGGTTTTTAAAGTCAGTTTGTAACCTCTGAAACCCTTCTCATGCATGTGTAAAAGTTGCCAAGATTTCTGATGAGACAATTGAGTCTTATGAGGAAGATGACATTGGAAAATTAATCTGTTAACTTTGTTTTTTAATATAATTTAAAATTTGAGACATCTTCTACACAGGTTTTTCTTTTTTAGCTTTTTATGAGAATTATAGAATAGTATGTGATTTAACTGCTCAGGATGATACATCATTTTCCCTCTAAAAAAAGGCCAAACCTACTAATTTCAGGAAACATTAAAAAGCAATTTGAAGAATGCCTTATGAGGCTGTCAAATAATAATTCAAAGAAAGAGATGGTGAGCCTACCACAAAAATAATTTGATAATCGGTAATGATATGAATTATTCTATTTTTCAGCAAAGTTCACCTCATAATGAGCACGCATCCATAAAGACAAAGGTAAAGGGACTTAGCAAATATCTACATCTAATGGAAGAAAAGATCCAGATATTGACAGACATACTAGGTAATATTGTTAATTTTCCTGTCATTATTCAATTTTCTGCTTATCAGAAACTTCATGTCATTTAGAGTTATTTTTATCTATGGAAAAGCCAATTGAAAATTACAGTCAGTTCTGAGAAGAACATCCTGTACATTAGATAAGCCATGAAATGATAAAGAAAATCCTCTGACAATTTCTGCCACTGATTATATGCAGTGATACAGAAAACATTATACATTGCCATGGATTCCCATCCAACAGAAAGCACTCCAAAGAACAATAGAAGATGATGTTTCTAATGAGAAAAACCCTAATATGAATTAAAGCATACTCTTTTCAAAGGTAAGCCTAACTCTCCTTGGTCTTAAAGAGTGTGAGTCTCACAAGAAAGTTCAGTCTCATAAGACTATGTGGAGCAAAACAGGTTTTGGCACAAAGGAGTCCTCATTATATCATTTATGTTAAATACATGGGTTTGGACTCTAGAGTCTTTTAATAAATGGAGAGTTGTACTTTTATTTTATTTTTATTGGTAGTATTATTTTTTATAGCACTGGGGGGTTGAACCCAGGGCCTAGCACTTGCTTTGCAAACACTCTATCACTGAGCTGCCACCCCCCCAAGACCACATTTTACTTTTTACTTTGAGACAGGGTGTCACTAAGTTGTACAGGCTGTCGTTGTCCTTGAATTACCAACCTCCTGCCTCTGCCTCTCGAGTCCCTGGTATTACAAACTATACCACTGTGCTGGGATCTGAGAACTACAGTTTTAATGGATTTCCTTTTGCCACTTATAATTACTGCTAACTATTTTATCTGACAGTTTTTAGACCTTTTAAAACTCCCATTTAAGGATTGAGGGTTTAACTCAGTAGTAGAGTGTTGCACAGTATGTGCAAGGTGCTAGGTTCAATCCCCAGCACCACCAAAAGGCAATAACAATAACAACAAAACTGCCATTTCGATGGCATGACACCTTTCAAAATGAGCCTTCCTAGGAAATCCTGATATAATTTATAGCAGCTCACAGATGATCTTATGAAAAATAACTTTTTATAATTCTATTTCGTTAACAGAATAGCCAATAATGAATCACCTGATAGCAAATGGTCCTTTAGTTATTAAGTTTGACTTCATAAAAACTTATAATTTGCCCCCTGACTATTTCTATACACTGCAATTTTCAGAAAGAGATGTAAAAAAATTAGATATTTCCAAAATCCTTTGAGAAAAACAAAATCTGTATGAATATACAATGAAATTCTACCTGATATAATAGTAAGTGCTTTACTGAAATTTCTCTAGTTTGTTTCAGTGGCAAGCTAACATAGTAGAAATGATTACCTTTTAGTTTTCCCTGCCTGATGTTCTGGCTTTGCCCCTGTACATTCCAAAAGCATATTTCTTGCTAAAATAAAAACTACTCATTCTGGTCTGTCAGAGTTCCATCAGAGAGATTCATCAGCTACTGACATTATTCTTTACAAATCACAGAATTCAAGGAACAAGACCAGCATGGTCGCACACACCTGTAATCCCAGTGACTAGGGAGACTGAGACAGGAGGATTTTGAATTTGAGACCAGAGGCAGCCTGCGTAACTTAATGAAACCCTGTCTTGAAATAAAAAAATATAAAAAGTGGGTTAGGGGTATGGCTCAGTGGTAGAGCACTTGCAAAAGTATGCATGAGGCCCTGGGTTCAACTTTCTAGTACAGGGGAAAGAAAATTTAAGGAATAATCAAACAGCTTAAAGCATTGTTCATAAGCATGATTTAGTCAGAAAAACCTAATGGCACAAGACATGAGTTGTTAGTTTTGTGGTGATGTTTAATTCTAATTTTCCCACACTAACCTTTCAACAGCTGTAGTCTTCAGATGGTTGAAAGCAACAGAGAGCACAAGGAAAACTACTGGCAGCTTCGGGAGGCACATTGTGTCTTAAATTTTCTGAAAAGAATAATCTTGTACTGAAATCAAGAAATTACTTACAATTTTGATTGAAGTGTTTTTGGATTAAAGCATAATTTTTAAGAAACTTCAAAAAACATAAGTTACAAAGATCTCAATAATTTTTAATTATTTTAATTATTATTACTGTTCAAATAATTTTCAAATATTTCCAAAAAGACCATTTTCCCCATTTCCTTCTCCAAACAATCCAAAACATTAATAATACGTTATTCATTTAACCTCTCCCTGAAATAAACCATATATTTAATACCAAGTCTGCCTTTCCTTTGCTAATACTTCCCAGAAATAGGAAATTCTTTACCTTTTAATATTTCAGAGTCAGTAATATCAGACTATGCCTTTAACAGCAAGAAAGCTTCATGAAAAAGTACAAGCTTGTATTCAGTGGAGTATTTGCCCCCTATTGCTAACTAGAAATCTGGCTCTTATATACCCTTCATACCTTGCTCAGCTCTGACATCAGGCAGCTGAGAGAGACTGTCATTAATTTCTTTCCCCACAGATAAAAAGTGTCTCATAGGCAGTAGAGGCAGATAGGCAATGATTACATTAACACATCAGTAAATATTAACATAACAGATACAAACTGTCTTTCTCTAGTTAATGGAGTGCCTTGCACAGCAGAAATTTGAATTTACCATCTTTGTAAAATACAAGTGAATTTTCAAGAGTTAAATGTAATAGTAGGGAATTGATTAAAAAAAAATAAGCGATTCAGAATAACAATAAATGTGCTAATATGCAAAGAGGAAAGCCAGAGATATTGAAAAGATGTAACTAAATCCAAAAGAGTCCCCCTACCTTAATCCAATGGACATTCAGATTTATATTGAAATACCAAGGTATGGTGTATATAAAAGGCCATAAAAGAGAAAATGAGAACATTTACAATGAGGTTGGGCAGAATTAAAAACATAAAAACAATTGTTTTACATCTAAAGATGGCTCTGGGATTTAGCTTAGTTGGTAGATCGCCACTCTGTAGTCTTTGAGGTCCCGGGTTCGATTCCCAGCACCACAAAAATGGGAGAAGGACATGGCAATCCACTCCGGAGGCAATCCTGAAATAATCAGCCATTGAAAACCCTATGAGAGTCGCTATGACTCAGATAGGACTCCACGGCACCTAACAACCACAACAACATCTAAAGATTTGTTTGTCAGCATTTAGATCAAGATGTATAATTATAGTTATGCAGTTTTTTATTTACTTTCTGTTATTGTGTAGAAACATCACAGTTATCTTGAAGGAACATATTTTCACCTTTACCTTCATGAGAAAATTATGAATGACTTGGATCAGCAGAATATTCTCTAGTTTGTCTTATGAAATAATTTAAAATTTCCTTTAAATTCTTCTTCTTTTCTCTTAAGCATCTAAATTACATTTATTTTCTATGCTATAATAAGTTTATATTGTGTGCAGCAACTAAAAGTAACTCCTGTCAGTGAAACTGTGCATGTGTGTGTAGTCTAGAAAACATTGAAATTCTCCAAGGAAAAACAATTAATTTTATTGATTTCATACGCATCTCTAAAGCTTAAGAACACAGACTGAGGGTATTTGGTAGAGATTTTAGGAAGAAATAAATTGTTTTCCATCCTTGCTCTATTACTTAATGATTCTAGAATTTTTATGTTTTTGTGAAATTTACTGATATTTCAAACAAGAAAAAAAAAAGATTTGGAAGATTAGTGATTTCCTACAAGACACTAATGTAGCTAACAAGCTATATACAGTGATTTAGAAATAATATAAAAAAACCCAGAGATTTTTTAAACATTGTCCAACATCAAACAACTTAGTGCTGAATCCTGGACCATTTCTCAACTTTTCTTTCTCATAGCTGAATGTTCATTTAGGCCAAAATGCCTGTCTCTAAGTCACATATTTATTTCCTGTACTTTTTTTTCTCTAAGCTGTTAAGACTGTCACATTTAACAACAAAAAAAATAGACTCCCCTTCACCCCCTGGGAAGTTAATATTGTAAGGAAAATGTTCTGCCTAAGAAAAGAACAACAGGAGGACCTGATACCATGTGTTTTTAGGTGCTGTAGAGAGGGGTCTGATTCATAGCAACCCTCATAGGTTTTTCAATGGCTGATTGTTTCAGGATTGCTTCAGGAGTGGATTGCCATGTCCATCTCCCATTTTTGCGGTTGTGGGGTTCAAACCCAGGGTCTCAGAGAGCACAGACTGGCACTCTACCAACTAAGCTAAACCCCAGCCCCACTATGTGTTAGGCACAGTTATTTAGTTGGTATATTATACCCCACTTCATCTGCACACCTCTAAGTTGGATGTCATTTGCTCCAATTTATAGATGATGAAGCTGAGATCAGAGAATGTGATTTGCTTAAGGTTACATAGCTGCTTAAGAGACAGATTGAAAGTCAAATTCTCATCTGCCTGTCCTAGAATACTTAGTTCTTTGTTATGGAGAATCTCTAGTCCCATGTACTGAATTGCCAGTTGCTTTCTCTAAACTGTGTATCTTGTTATAACACCTTGAGTGATTTTGTTATAACCAGACGTATCCTTATGATGGTTTTGTAAAATGTTTTAGTAAGGTAAAGATGAACCCCAACTTCAAATAGCGTTGGGTTTATGTGCCTCCTGGACTAATGACAATGAATATGGTAAGTGGCCATTTAGGTGATAATACCATTACTAGATCGTAAGTTTATTCCTAAAGAACAAACACCATCATGGTTCATCTTTGATTTTTCTCTGGTCTTGCTAGTCAGAGTGGAAGTAAGTTGCTGGCAGCTTTAGCATGGCCTGGGAGTTTCTTGGCAATTCAGGACATCAGACCCTGCCTGAGATCCAATAAATTAGAATCTGCATGTAAAAACAGATCTTGCCCCAGCAATTGTATGCACACTAAGGCTTGAGAGAAAGTGTCCTATAATGCATTCCACTTATTGACTGATGCAATAAATATTTCTGAGGACCTGCCTTGTGATGGGGATTATTCTAGATATGAGAGTGAACAAAGCAAATCCCTGCTTCCGCATAGCTTAGAGTGTATAGAAGAAATAAACAGTAAATAAGTAAATATGCAATTATGAATATAAGTTCTGTGAAGAAAAACAATACTGTGATGTGAGAAAGAAAAGTGATGATATTTAAGTAGAATCTCCAAACATAAGAGCTAACCAAAGAAAGAGTGCTGAAATATGGAGAACCCACAAAAGAGCACATGCAAATTAAGTAGATGGTGGCAGAAGTGCTGTAAGGATGATGCTGGTGAAATAAACAAGAGCCAGAGGGAGCAGGGCTCTGAAGACTGATTTAAGGACCTAAGAATTGTGTCGGTAGCAATTGGAAGCTCCTGAAGGGTACAAGCAGGGAGTGAAATGTTCTGCTTTGCATCTTTAAAACATGTCTGACTGTTGTGTGTGGAATGGGCTAGAGAGGGTGACAAGAGAAAACAGGAAATCTATTTGGAGACCATGTCAGTGTTAAAGATAAAAAACAGTGACACTCTGGACCAGGGTGACAGCAGTGGAGATAGAGGAGTAAATGAATTTATTTCTGGCACTGGGGCGAACACCTGTAATCCTAGCACTTGGGAGAATGAAGCAGGAGCACCTTGAGTTCTAGACCAGTCTGGGTTCCATAGTGAGACCCTGTCTCAAAAATTAAACACACAGAAGCCCAAACCAACCAACTGACCAAACATACAAAAGAAATGAGTTTAAATCTCATCATATTCAGAATCATAATATGACTCAACAATAAATGGGGGGGGGACAAGCGGGAGGAGACTGAGAAGAAAACAAATGTCAGGTTAGGATATAACTAATCATATGGATTCATGTACTTTTCCCTAGCAAATTTGTAAAAAGTAAAAGATAGCATGTATATATTTTTAAAAATAATTTTTATTTTTATCAAATTTATATGTGCCCATAGTTTTAAAAAGTCAAATGGTGCTACAAGGTTAGTAATAAAAATAGCAATCTCCTGGTTTACTTTTGCCTACTCCTGAGTTTTGTTCTCCATCACACTCAGTTTTAACTATTTTAGCTGTTTCTCTATATTAAAAAAAAAACTTCCTGTAATAGTCTTGATTTACCAATTTTAAATGTTATATATTGATATCCAATATTAGAGGATGAATGTCCAACACTTACCATCATTTTCACTGTTCTTGTCTACCACCCTCCTAAAGTATTGTAAAAAAAAATCATATCAGTATTAGATATATGGTTTTTTATATTTACATTTTAAACATTTTGTTTTGGCAGCATTCAAATGTATGTAAAATTTCAATAATTATCAACACTTGATCTATTGTGTTTTCTCTCTACTCCTTCCCATTTTCTTTCTACCTCACACTGGATTATATAAAGTAAATCCGAGAGATCATATAATTTTCACACTGACTTTATTTAAAACAAATTCTAGACATCATGTATTTTTATATGTATATTTTTAGTGATCTGAAAGATAAGGACACCTTATATAACATAGCGGCTAGGGTTTAGCTCAGTTGGTAGAGTGCTGCTCTGCACTCTTTGGGGACCTAGGTTTGATCCCCAGCACTGCAAAAATGGGAGAAGGATGTGGCAATCCACTCCTGACGCAATCTCAAAACAATCAGCCACTGATAACCCTATGAGGGTTGCTATGAGTCGGACCCTGACTTCATGGCACCTAACAATCACAATATAACATAGCTATAAAATTAATATCACACCTAAAAATAAAATTTACAGCAATTCCTTAATATCATTGTTGCTTTTGGGTGCTGGGGAGTCGAATCTGACTCACAGTGACCCGCATAGGGTTTTCAATGGCAGATTGTTTTTTGGGAGATTGTTTTGGGAGTGGGATGCCACATCCTTCTCCCATTTTTGCAGTGCTGAGGGTCGAACTGAGGGCCTCACAGAGTATGGAGTAGCACTCTACAAACTGAGCTAAACCCCAGGCCCAGTTTAATATCATTAAATAATCCATTTTCATTCATATTTTCCATCTGTCTAGAAAAAATTAATTCAGTTTGTTGGACTTGGATTCTAAATGAGATTGCATTTGGTTGCACTGTCTCTTATGATCCCTTTAATATATAACTCTCCTTCCTTTCTTTTTCTTACCTTTGATTTATTAAAATGACTAGGTTATTTATGGGCTGGGATTTAGCTCAGTTGGTAGAGCGCTGCCCTGCAGTCTCTGAGGTCCCGAGTTCAATTCCCAGTACCACAAAAGTGGGAGGCGGCCCTGGCAATCCACTCCCAAGGCAATCCCGAAACCATCAGCCATTGAAAACCCTATGAGGGTTGCTATGAGTCAGATACTGACTCGACGGCACCTAACAACAACAAGGTTATTTATGATGTAGATTTTCCCATATGCTGGATTTTACTGATGGCATATGTATGGTATCATTCAACATATTTCTTTCTCACTTGCATTTCCCCTAGACTGGTAGTTTGATCTAGAGGATTGATCTGATTCAGCTTTCATTATTTTGACAAGAACACCTCTCATATGATGCTGTTTATTTTCTATTGCATCACATCAGGGGGCACATATACCTGGTTGACTCTCTTTTATGATGTTCCAAATGGTCAGTGACTTCAGATGGCTGCCAATTTGTCCATTCAGAGTTCTCCATCAGTCTTTCACTTACTGTTTTTCACACTGGAAAGATTTAGACCTTTGTTTCTGAGCATACCTTTATTCTATCTTTACTGTTGCTTGAAAATGGATCTACATATACTGTTCTTAACATGTAATTTCCATTCAGAATTATGAAGGCATTATGATATTGTAGTTTAGCCATTTATGTGGCCGTAGAGAAAAGCAATTTCTGATTCTTTGTGTGTAGCTTTTAAGAACTTCTTTTTGGAAACAGGATCTTTTCTTTATTCCTGGTCTATGAAATTTCATGCTTGTATACTCAGTGTGGGTCTTCTTCATTGACCTAGCCAAAAATTAAATGTATCTTTTAACTTACTTCCTTCAATTCTGGGAAATAATTTTGAGTTATTTCTCGATAATTTTCTCTTCACTTTTTTTTTTTCTAATTTTCTTCCCAAAAGCCTTTTCAGAATTAAATACATCAAAGTGATGTATTAATTTATATTTTTCACACTGTTTTCCTATTTAGTTTTTTGACTTCTTGGAAATTTCCTAAGCTTAATCTATTAACTTTTAAATAAAAATTAACTTTGATAATCATGTTTTTAGTTTTTAAGAGCTCTTGATTTCTGAATGTCTTTTTATTGCGTTCTGCTTTTGTTCATTGGTGTAATATCCATCTTATCTCTGAGGATACTGTTCATAGCTTTCTTTTTTGTAGTTTCTTTTTAAAATTTTCTTCCTTTCTGGTCTTCATTTCCTTCATATTCCTCACCCCTCTTAAAAATTGTTTTGGTCCTGGTATTTCTCTTTGGCGCTTTCTTTAAATATCAGATGATTCCTAGTGATCTATTTATTTATTATGCTAGTTTTATAACTTTGTTTAGGGATAACCAAAATGCAATAAACTGCACAGATTTAGAGCATACAATTTAATGAGTTTTAAGATATGTATACGCCCCTGAAACCATCATCATCATCAACTTAATGGACATTTCTATAGTGCTAAAATTTTTCTTGTGGCCTTTTGTAATTTATCCCTTGCTTTTCTCTCCCATCCTCCTCTACCTAACAGCTCCTGCTTCAGGCAACCACATGTGCATTTTTTGTCTTTATAGCCTATTTGAATTTTCTGGAATTTTACATAAATGGGATAATGTAGCATATTATCCTTAAGTGGCTTTTAAACAATTCAGCATAATGCTTTTTAAAATTTATCTACATTCTGTATCATTTATTATTGTTATTGTCATCATTATCATTATTATTGCTGAGCATTGTTCTATTGTGTGAGCACATGGTAAAGAATTTACCTGTTTACCAGCTAATGAACCTTTGAGTTGTTTGTAGTTTGAGAGTGGCACAAATGGAGCTGCTATTTATATTTTTGTACAAATCTTTGTCTTTATATGCTTTTATTTTCCCTTTTTAAAAAATATATGGGGAAATAGCAGAAAGCCAATTAATTTTTATCAATGAGTGGCTACAAAGTTAGTATGATGCTATATGAATGGACATGACTTGTTAGGTTCATGGATTATTCTGTAAGGTTATTGAGTATGAAACCAATTGCTATTTGAAAGACTCCCAAATATCAGAATCTGGGATTTGTTTTTCATAGACTTTCCATTTTAAACAAAAGATTCTCTAATGTTTTCCTCAGAGAGTGAATAATCTTGGTTAACAATTTGGGGAACAGGGCTTGGAACTTAACTGATTCTCCCTGTTTTTAATTTGATGATTCACTTCTTCCCATTGCAGTAATTGGTTTTTGCAGATCCAGAGTGTATCCGGTTTAGCTTATTGATAGTTAAAATTGTTGGGGTAAAGGGAGGTATTTACCTGGATGCCTGGAAGGAAGAATAGGAGTGTCACTTTAAGTCTACAGTCTTAAAGTATATGAAAATCCTATAGTCCTTAGTCCTGTACTATACTCTTGATTCTGACTTACCTGGGGTCTGAAAATCCCTAGACTTTCAGAGGCACAATGGAGTAATTGGGCTTGCTTCACACTAACATTGTCTTAGCCAAATATATTATTGTTAGGTGCCCTTGAATAGGGTCTGACTCATAGCAACACTATGTACAACAGAATGGAACACTACCCAACACTGTGCCCCATACACAATCTTTTCACATTTGAGCCCATTGTTGCAGTAACTGTATTTCTTCTCATTTTGAGTCATGTCACATCAGCAACTGGAAGTCCCAGGGGCTTTACTCCATTTTCATCATTAAAGTCAACTCTTCTTTGAGGAGGCAATTCTTTCCCTGTCATCTTTTGAATGCCTTCCAGCCTCAGGGGCTCATTTCCTGGCACTATATTTGACAGTGCTTCTTTGATATTTATAGGATTCACTTGTTTCAGGAGTGGACTACCAGGTCTTTCTCCCTAATCTGTCTTAGTCTAGAAGCTCAACTGAAACCTGTCCATCATGAGTGACCTTGACAGTACCTGAAATATCAGTGGCATAGCTTTCAGTATCATAGCAACACCAAAGCCCCCACAGCACAACAAACTGATAGATGTGGGGATAGGCAAATATTGGAGTAGGAAAAGTAAGTCACTGTTACAAGTGTGCATCAGTGGATCTTAACATACAAAGAATGATGAATCCTTTTCAAACTATGATGGAACAAATGGACTCTTTCCTGGAAAATGCTCATACACATATAATCCAAATTTTGATAAACTATGTATTCATATTTCTTGTGAAAAAAATCTTTATAACAAATTTCCTACTGTGACCTCAGTGAAGAGGTTTCATCATATAAAGGGAAGTAATAAGGAAGACCAGAAAGAAAGACCAGGAGAGGTTAAGTACAAGTTAAGATAATATGTAAGATA
>VMDO01008589.1:72018-83023 GCA_007922755.1 Pedetes capensis
ATCCAAAGACGCATTGCTCTAGGAAAAGCTGTGGCAAAAGATCTCTTTAGAGTATTGAAAAGCAAAGATGTCACATTGAAGACGAAGGTGCATCTGACTCATGCCATGGTATTTTCAGTGGCATCATATGGTTGTGAAAGCTGGACATTGAACAAGAGAGACAGAAAAAGAATTGATGCTTTTGAATTGTGGTGCTGGACATGTCTATTTAATATACCATGGACTGCCAAAAGAACCAACAGATCTGTCCTAGAAGAAGTACAACCAGAGTGCTCCTTGGAAGCAAAAATGGCCAGACTGCATCTTACATATTTCGGACATGTAGTCAGGAGAGAACAATCCCTGGAGAAGGACATCACGTTTGGGAGAGTGGCAGGTCAACGCAAAAGAGGAAAACCCTCCACTAGATGGACTGACACAGTGTCTGCAACAATGGGCTTAAACATAAATAAGATTGTTTGCCTGGCACAGAATTGGCAAGTGTTTCGATCTGCTGTACATAGGGGCGCTATGAGTCGGACTCGACTCGACGGCACCTAACAACAACAACATCATATGCATGTATGTATGTATGTATGTATGTATGTATGTATATGTATATATATTTTTTCAGGGGATTGAAGAAAGGAGGCTTTGGAGACAGGGGCCCAAAAGAATAATTGTTGGCATAGTGTTTCCAGAGAACTGGGAGGCAATGGAATTCTAAGTGTGGCAGAGGAGAATGAGGAAGGAGAGTAACAAGGAAGGAAGCAGACACGGGAATGCATGTTCACTGAGAATCTGCCTTGTGTCAGATGCTGTGTTAGAACATTTTTGTATGGTGTCTCAAACTCCTGTTTTCTTCTGTCTTCTTTTTGGTGCTGGGGATCAAACACAGGGCCTTGTGCATGCTACCCAAGTGTTCTACCACTGAGCTCTGCATCCAATCCCATTGTCTCAACAGTCAATGAACCCTGTGAAGTAGGAAAGGTGACTTTTATAAATGAGCACTAGTGTGTTTAAGAAGGTTAAGTAACTTTTTCAAATTCACGTTAGAGAGTGGCAACAAGAATTTACGCAACATATGTCACACATGGAAGCTCCCCGTCTCTGCAGCTGAAAGTGTCTTAAAGAAGTTAGGGAATTGATTGTTAGAACTAAGATTGAAAGTCAGGGGGTGTTAATTTGAGAAATTTGTGCCAATTTTCACTGGCAAATGGTAGAAAATGATCAGCCTGTACTAGCCATTCATATGGCCTTTCCTTTTCTGCTGGCTTGCCAGCAATGTCTTCTTATCACTTGAAGGGATTTCCCTATGGATCTGTAGCCTGACTCCCTCCCTTTAGGTTTGATAGCATTAGAAACTGGGAGTGGACTAACCCTCAGGGAGAGAGCCAAGTTTTCCACAGGAGAGTTTCATATATGAGGTAAGTGAAAAGGGAGAACAAAAATATATAATCAGATCCACCAGAGCCATCACTATTATCGCCTATCAAAATCACTAAGCTTTACGAATTTTATTTTTTACTTTTTACTTTTTTTTTTAGCTCAGTACCATACAAAGATATAGAAAGAGGCTATGAACATTCCACACAGTAGAAGCCTTAGCCTACGTATGTAATATTACTGTTCACTTGGCTGCAGGAGCTCTTTCATGTGCGCACATGTGTGTGCGCGCGCGCGCAGACGCACACGCGCCTGTGTTTATTAGTTTTACTTCATATTTAGGACCACTTTAAAAATACTATTCTGCTCCATTGCGGTTTGATCTTGTGTTAAATAACTTGCACTCAAAGTAGATATGATATAATTAACCTCCTCCAAATAGTCACTTCTTTATAAATGCTAATTATGAATACTATGGTTGGATCTAATTATAGAAAAGAGTTTAAAGTGGTAATGTGTATAGTCAAAAGAACTGTGATTAGAAGTTGATTGTTTAAACAGACACTATAATAATATAAGAGGGATATCTTATAATTATATTTTAGCACAGCTCAGAGTAGTATATAATTAAATTTGAAATGTATTCTATAACTTCTCTGAAAAAGTATAATAACATAAATCAAAAAATTCTTTAGAGATTAGTGGTTTTACTTTAAGTACAAATTGACTGGTTGATAAAATTGTAGTTTAGCATCCACCCCCATACTCCTCTCTCCAATTCCTATAGAAACAATCAACTATCAGTGAACCAACCAAAGAAGGAAAGAACATTTTTATTTTAATATCTGTCAGCATAAATGTATTAAAGACATATATTGCATTATGCTTTTGGCTGTCAGTGGAAAATTCAATACTTTTTGTATTCTGAACAAATATTTTGAGCTTCAGAGTTTCACAGAAACAATATTTGTCTATAAACAACAAAGAACAAGTGACAATGTGCATTCATATGTGAGCAATCTTGATTGATGACTGGTTTCTTCACACCCCTATATAGCCAGCCACAGTAGCACCCTTAATAGGAAGATTCATGCACAATGTTTAATTTAGGGGAGCCACTCAATCAGATGACTATATTGAAATCAGGAGAAGGGAGTGAAATATGGCAATGATCCATTTACTTCAAAAATAGAATGTGATTAATTGAGATTTTCCCAACACTGGAAATGGTGTTATCAGGCTGAAGCCTTGTAAGACATTTAATGGCTCAAATATCTTAGAATTTTGTCTAATTGCTACCATCCACTCTGCTTAGTGTTCTCTATGCATTTCTAGTGATCAGGTCAGTTTGAGGGATGTGTAAGTCTAGCCTGAAATGTTTGGTGAGATCCAATTCTAACCTGTCAATATGTGAAATAAAATAGCAGATGTTTAGCAGTACTGAGTAAGAAGCTAATGGAATTGAAAGCCTGATCTCTTCCACAAGAATATGAGCTTGGAGAGACATCTTGAATCTTTCAATTGGTCCTTCTGATTTGTGTCCTAAGATTTTTCTTATATCATAAATTGGAAAAGCTTCTTTGAAATCCAGGAAAAATCTCTTAAGGGAATTTCAGATTAGCCCATACTGGGACTTTAAGGACTACCAGATATTACTGAGTTTGTGGAGTACTTATCTAAACTCAGATATTTGGGAACATCATAAAGCCCAGCCTTGCACAGCTCATATATTTCCTTCATCAATGTTTCATTCCCAAGCTTTTAAAACTTTCCTAGTAATGTTTATAAGCATTGTATGACATCAAAAATGCGACAGCAAAAGTATGAGGGTCTTGGAGATCATATGACCTCTCTAGAGCCAGGTGAGATTTTTCTTTAGCAGATCTAGATGGGTACAGGAATATATTGCAGGTAGACTATAGACCAGGTTCTGAGAAACTGCACCAGTAAACTGTGACAACTTGCTTTCTATTCCTAGCATACTCTGAACTTTGTGACTTCCATGGTACTAAGTGTACCTCTCATGTTATGGAACACATTTTGGCACATCATACGCCTGTCTACATTTCTTATATATTGGCTTTTAAGCTTCTTGACAATAGGGATATTAATTGCCAACTTCTTATTTACCCAGTGCCTTAGCATGGTGTCTTGTATACTTTTAGCCATCTGGGCTAGGGTTTTAGAAGCTAACAAACTGAGCTGACTGTGTGTCTGTGAGCAAATTAATATCTTTATATGTCTAAATATTTCTTCATTTATAACATTGATAACAGCTATCTTGTATAGTTATGTGATTATTGACAATGCATATAAGGCATTTCATACAGTACCAAGAGCATTAGAATATCTTCACATATTATAGCTATTATATGAGGAGCTATTATATGAGTAGCTATTATATGAGGAAATTTTAAAATTATTTGGTATATGCTCATTAGAGAAACTTAGAAAATATATGTTGTTGTTAGATGCCACCTAGTCAAATCTGACTCATAGTGACCATATGTACAATAGAACAAAACACTCCCTGACACTGTGTCAGGCCCACGATCTTTTTTATGTTTAAGCCAATTGTTGCAGTCACTGTGTCAATCCATCTAGTTGAGAGTCTTTCTTTTTTTGGTGAACTGCCACTCTCTAAATAAAATGTTCTTCTCCAGGGATTGGTTCCTCCTGATTACATGTCCAAAAGATGTAAGACACTGTCTAGCCATCCTAGCTTCCAAGGAGCACTCTGGTTGTACTTCTTCTAGGACAGATCTGTTGGTTCTTTTGGCAGTCCATGGCATATTCAATAATTGTCTCTAGCACCATAATTCAAAAGCATCAATTCTTCTCCTATCTCCCTTATTCACTGTCCAGATTTCACAATTATATGATGCAACTGAAAATACCATGGCATAAGTCAGGCATAGCTTCATCTTCAATGTGACATCTTTACTTTTGAACACTTTAAAGAGGTTTTTTTGTAACAGCTTTTCCCAATAAATGTGTCTTTTGGTTTCTTGACTGCTGCTTCCATGGGTATTGATTGTAGAACCAAGAAAAACAAAATCTTGGATGACCTCAATCTTTTCTCCATTTATCATGAAGTTATGTACTGACCAATTTGTAAGGTTTTTTGTTTTGTTGATGTTGAGTCACAATCCATACTGTAGGCTATGTTCTTTGATCTTCATCAGTAAATGTTTCAGATTCTTTTAACTTTCAGCAAGCAGAGTTGTGTCATCTGCATAATTCAGGTTGTTAATGAGTCCTCCTTCAATCATGATGCCATGTTCTTCTTCATAAAGTCCAGCTTCCCAGATTATTTCCTCAGCATAGAGATTGAAGAGATACAGTAAAAGGATACAGTCCTGATGCACATCTTTCTTTACTTTAATCCAGGTAGTGTTTTGTTGTTCTGTTCAAATGACTGCCTCCTGTTCCATGTACAGATTACGCATGAGTATAATTATGTACTCTGGTATTCACATTCTTCAAAATATTATCCATAATTTTCTGTGATCCACACAGTCAAATGTGTTTACATAGTCAATAAAACATAGACATCTTTCTGGGCTGGGGTTTAGCTCAGTTGGTAGTCTGTTGCTCTGTGTTCCCTGAGGTCCTACGTTTGAGCCCTAGCATGACGAAAATGGAAGAAGGTCCTGGCAACCCACTCCTAAAATAGTCCTAAAACAAGCAGCCATTGAAAACCTATGAAGGTTACTATGAGTCTGTTCCAACTTGACAGAACCTAAGAAAAACAACAAAAAAGACATCTTTCTGGTATTTTCTGCTTTCAGCTAATATCCTTCTGATGTTAGTAATGATGTCCTTTGTTCCATGCCCTCTTCTGAATTTGGCTTGATTTTCCAGCAGTTCCCTGTCTATATACTTCTGTAATCTTTTGAGAGAATAGGAGCTAGAATATCATCAAAATTTCTGGTTTGGAATAGTTTTATACAGATATGTCTGAAGATATTCATGTTTAGGTGTTCAGAGGGCACTTATATAAAGGTGTTTGACTCTTGGGTCTTTATAGATGGTAGTGGAGTCAATAGGAGAAAAGTAATATTCTGCATGGAGTAAGGTAGAGGTGGGAAGAGTAATGAGAACATAGCCTTTAAATACAAGCATTGATGGAGTGAGTGGAAGAGGAGCATCCAAAGGAGACCAGAAAATAGCAGGTAGGGTAAAAGAAGGAAATCCATGGAAAGTAATATGACTGTTCGTAATAAGTGGCTGAATCAAATTGATACTACATTCGAGTGATAAAATGATTTCTGGCTTTGGTTCTTTGTGGTTGATAAATGGCTCAAAATCCAATGACAATGAGGGTGAGGGATGATGCAGAATGTAAGTATCCTTAGTGCCCGATATTGCTAAGATGTTAAAAAGGAAAAACTAAAGTGCATGTTGAATTTAGTAATGATGACTTTACTGGACAACTGGCAGAAGAAAATTTAGCACACAGTTTGGCTGGAAGCCACAGTAGTTGAGGTATGGGATGAAGAAATAAAGGTAGCAATTGCAGGTCATTTCATATAGAAATTCTTTGAAGTTCCTCATTTCAAAATGTTAATTGGCCTGCTATTTTTTCTTTTCTGAATCTGATTCTATTTTTTGCCCATATTTCCACTGGTAGTATCTCTTATTGATATATTAAATGCTATTTGTATAAAGCTATTAAAATTTGTCATACATGATTCAGTTTTCTTTAGATTTTTATTTATTGTTAATTTCCTTAATTTTCTCTTGGTTTTGTTACTCTAAATTTTAACTGTTTGACCATGGGTAATCTCTCTCTGGTTTTATTTGGAAAGGCCTTTCTCTTCATTATAGCCTGCAATTTTTCTTCTAGAATGTTTTTGTGATTTAATTTGGGTTATGAAATGAAGTAGAGGTGTTTCTTTCTGAAAGTAATCACTTATATCAAAGAAAACAAAAGTTGAGTTTAATCAATAATAAAAATAAAGGGATATAAAAATCATATTGTCTGACATGATTTTCAAGGAGCATTGGGCATAGATATGGAAGATGATATATTTGAATTCCCACATTTTCTGGAATCTGAGGAGAGGATACAGGAATGTGAGACAGGCCATCCCTTTGGTTATGTTTGATTTAGTTGCAGACTCTTGAATCTGCATGATTATACTACCTAACATTAAGTAGTATGCAGTATATATTTGACATTCAATAGTATACTTGAAATTGTCACTATAAAAATAAGGGGATGACATAGTGCTGGGTCATAGTGAAATTGAGACATCCTTTTATTGTTGTACAGGAGAAACATGCAGATGAACCTATAAACTTACCTGGCCATCTAGAATGCATGCAGTAGTGAGTAGCACATAATAATTGCAGTAGGACTTAGGACAGCTGATGAAATCCCCAGAGCCTATCACATCACTTCAATGCCTAATGTATTGTTTTGCACCAAGTAGGAACCAAATAAATTGCACTTAAGTAAGTAGATTGACTTGTACTAATTCACATTCCATTGACAATGAGGTGTTTTTTGTTTCTTTTGGAGGTATTGGGGGACAAACCTAGGGTCTCACAGATACTTTGGAAGTGCTCTACCACTGAGCTGCACTCCCTTTTTTATTTTTTATCTTGAGATAAGGTCTCACTAAATTGCTCAGGCTGCCTCTGGCTTACAAGCTACAATCTTCCTGCCTCTGCCTCCCAAGTTGATGTGTGCCACCAAGCCCAGCAACAATGAAATTTTTAAAAAGTTTTCTTTAAACCTGTTTCACTTTCAACTATCAATTTCTTTCCCATTCAAGTTACCAAAGAATGTCATGTCTGTATCTTAAAACATGCTTCCTCTCACAAAATGATACAATTTTGACAGATGGGCTATAAATTATGGCTTCTTCCCTATGCTGTTGTTGTTATTAGGTGCCATTGAAGAAGGTCCAACTCATAGCATCCCTATGAGTACAACATAATGAAGCACTCCCCAACACTGTGCCATGCCTGGCACTATGTCAGTGCTTCTCTACTATTCATAGGGTTTTCAATGGTGATTGTTTCAGGAGTGGACTGCCAGGTTCTTTTCCCTAGCCTGCATCACCTGGTATTTCCACGTGGTCTCCTGTCCAAGGACTAACCAGGCCGACCCTGCTTAGCTTCTGAGATCAGGTGGGATAGGATGCCAGGGTGCTGTATATGTCTGAATTTAGGGTCAGTCATATTACTAAGATGTTTTCACAAAGAGTAAAGGAAATACTGTACCTTATGTAGGTAGATTTATGTTGGCAATTACCACAAAAATACAAATGAACCTACTATTAAAGGCCTATTTATAGCCTGTAAATGGCTTGCTATTTCATCTTGTTTCCAAATAAAGTACAGGGAAAATGTGAATATTTCTTTCATAGTGAAGTAAAGCAGTCAGCCCTGGTTATATCTTTATGAATTCAGGATATTAAAGAACCTATTCTACATGAATGTATTCTTAATAAAAGTATTCTTGTTGATTGTACTCTTTATGAATATAGTTTTTCACTAATAAGAATGTATTTAACTAATTTATTCTTATGTTTATATTACCATCTTATTGGGCTGGGATTTAGCTCAGTTGGTAGAGCACTGTGCTGCAGTCTCTGAGGTCCCCAGTTCAATTCCCAGCACAGCAAAAACAGGAGAAGGACCTGGCAATCCACTCCCAAGGCAATCCCGAAACAGTCAGCCATTGAAAACCCTATGAGGGTCACTATGAGTTGGATACCAACTCGATGGCACCTAACAACAACAACCATCTTATTATAACCTGTATTAATAAATCTATATTGTGGAATATATTACACTACATGCTTTTACACATTCAATACATTTGTTAGAAAATAGTCATAAGAAAGACTAATAAAGCTAGGCATATTGACACACACATGTAATCCAAGAAACTCAGGAGGTACAGGCAGGAGGATCTGAGGTTCAAGGCCAGAGGCAGACTGTATAACTTAGTGAGATTCTGTCTCAATTTAAAAAAGTAAAAAAAGGGGCTGCGGGTGCAGCTCAGTGGCCGAGCACTTGCAAGGTATGCATGAGGTCCTGGGTTTAGCTTCCCAGTACTACCAAAAAAAAAAAAAAAAGAGAGAGAGAGAGAGAGCGAGAACAAGAGTAAGAGCGAGAGAGAGAGAGACAGAGAGAGAGAGAGGCAAAGAAAATGTACTAATAAGCCTAGGACTCATGTTTCACAAACTGAACATTATTTAAAATGTATTTTATAAGAAAATATCAAAATAATATATACATATTATTAAATTAAAACAGCAAAATAAACTAAAATATTTTGGCAAATTTGCACATTTGATAAATTTGCCAAGCTTATCATTTGGTAAGTTGATGTGACTGACTTAGGTTTCATTCTTTTATTGATTGATCTATTTAAGAAAGCATAATTTGTGGTGGGCTTTTCATGATTTGGAATGGAAAAATACATTTTGTTTGTTTGTTTTGTTTTGTTTACCTGCTGAGGATCACCCCTAGGGCCTTGCACATGCTAGGCAAGTGCTCTACTCCTGAGCTACACTTCCAGCCTGCAAAAATATGTTTTAATTTCATAGCTTTCATTCAACTTTGCCTGCTTGGGTTCTAAGGTGATGTAATAAAAGCCAATTTAAAATCAATTACAATTTTTAACATGGTGCTAGGAATGGATTCCCACAAGTTGATAATGATTCTGTGGTTTTCAGGATTAGCTATTTACCTCTGAGGAATGAACAGATTTCTTACGGTCTGTGCCCAAAGCAAAAAAAAAAAAAAAAAAAAAGAAAAGAAAAGAAAAGAAAAGATTGAAGACCTGTATGCAGATGAATACCCTTTCTCTGCCTCTAACATTTTAGAACCATTGTCACTGTAGCATACTATGTATACATGATAAACATTGATTTACAGATTTATAACTTACTTTTGCAATGCATGGAAGAAGTAGATTCCATATGCCTATGCTACTGTCATGTAATTGTTGTTGTTGTTGTTAGGTGCCGTCGAGTCAGTAGCCGACTCATAGCAACCCTCTGTACAACAGGGGAAACACTATTGTCAGTGTTTCTCTGCCGTTTATAGGGTTTTCAATGGAAGATTGATTTTTGGGAGGGGGTTGCCAGATCCTTCTCCCAAGCCTACAGCTTCTGGTGTTCCCAGGCGGTCTCCCATTCAGGTACTAACCAGGCCTGACCCTGCTTAGCTTCTGAGATCTGATGGGATCGGATGCCACAGGACTACAGCAGCAGGCGTCATGTAATTAGTTGTTATTATCTGAAATTTAAAAGGGAAGAATGAATTGAAAGTGTGAAAAGTCATACCTCTTAGAAAATCCTGCAATTTTATTTGTTAAAACAAATATAAAACAAAAACAGATCAAAATCAAAACAGTTTAAAATACCTGAGACTCAAAAGTAACCTTTGAATGTATTGTCATGGCTTTCAAGTTTTTTGATGATGAAAAGTACCATTTACTTACTCTGTCCTACGGAGTTTATCAGGTATGATAAAAAAGTACAGTGAACATTTAAATAAAAAAATTATTCCTGTAACACACATTACCATTAACCCCCCTCAAAATACTCCCTCTGAACACACTTTTCCCATCATTCTTGCCACTTTCTGAAGCAATTCTAGAAATCCTCTTTTGTATCTTTAGTTTCATCCTCCATCATGACAATGCTTTGTATTACCCATTACTTCTAGCACGACAATGTATGTCAAGTAATAACATTACAGTGTGTCCTCATCCACCTTATTCAGCAGGTCTGGCATTGTGTGACTTGTGGCTCTTCTCCAAAGTCAAAATGACCAAGAAAGGTAAACATTTTGAGTGGATTCAGGACATCAAGGCAGCCACACCAGCGCAGCTACGGAGGCCTTCCAGAACTGCTTCGGAAAGTGCAAGAGTAATGGGATAAGTGTGTTTGAAGTCAAGGGGAGGATCTTGAGGGGAATTAATGGCAATGTGTCCTTTACAGGAATAACTTTTTTAAAAATGTAAATATTCATTATATGTTTTGATCACATCTCATGAGTATACATTCTCTTTAGATTTACATGAACATGGAGTAGGAAAATTATTCTATGTATGTAAGTTATATGCTAGACTTGCATAGTTGCTGTTGTTAGGTGCCTTCGAGTCGGTGTCTGACTCATAGAGACCCTATATACAACAGGCAAAACAATATTGTCATTGCTTCTCTGCTATTCATAGGGTTTTCAATGACTGATTGTTTTTTGGGAGTGGGTTGCCACCACCTTCTCCCAGACTTGCATAGAGTAGTCCTTTAATTAATTTATTCACTTTACTTCTCTTATGCATATAATTCCCTGCATTCAGATAAGAAATTATAGTGTTTTATGATGAGTCTTTAAAGGTCTTCCTGATCAAATATATTTGTGCTAAAATCCCTAACATGTGAGCCAGTCCTTTTAATGAGTTGTTGTTGTTGTTAGGTGCCGTCGAGTCAGTATCTGACTCATAGCGACCCTCTGTACAACAGGGGAAACACTATTGTCAGTGCTTCTCTGCTGTGCATAGGGTTTTCAATGGCAGATTGATTTTTGGGAGGGGCTTGCCAGGTCCTTCTCCCAAGCCTACAGCTTCTGGTGTTCCCAGGCGGTCTCCCATCCAGGTACTAACCAGGCC
>VMDO01008590.1:0-30208 GCA_007922755.1 Pedetes capensis
TTTTTTTTTTTTTTTTTTTTTTTGCGGTACTGGGGGTTGAACGCAGGGCCTCGCTCCTGCATGCTCTGCAAGTGCTGGACCACTGAACTGCACCTCAGCCCAATTTTTTTTTTTTTCTTTACTTTTTGAGACAGGGTCTCACTAAATTACGCAGACTGCCTCTGGTCTCGAACTTGCGATCCTCCCGCCTCCGCCTCCCCAGCCGCTGGGATTACAGGCGTGCGCCACCACGCCCGGCCCCCCCATATTCTTTCTTACCCATGCACTGTGGCTTAAATGCAGGCTTAGTGAGTATCAGGAAATGGCCTAAAACCAATGGCCATTTGGTGGTCTCATTCAGACCCAGGTTCCAGAAGCAGATCTCCCTATTCATCTCTCTTATTAGATGCTATTGAGTCAGATCCAACTCACAGTGATCTAAGTACAGCAAAATGAAACACAACCCAACACTGTGCCATACACACAATCTTTTTATGTTTGAGCCCATTGTAGCAGGCACTGTGTTTCTTCACAGTCATGCCACATCAGTAAAGGGAGGTCCCAGGGGCTTTACTCCATTCCCATCATTACAGTCAATTCTACCTTGAGGTAGGCAATTCTTCCCCAATCATTTCTTGAATGCTGTCCTGCCTGGGAGCCTCACTTCCAGCACTATATTTGACACCTGCTTCTCTGTTATTCATAGGGATTTCAAAGGCTAATTGCCTTGGGAGTGGGCTGCCAGGTCCTTCTCCCTAGTCTGTCTTAGTCTGGAAGCTCAGCTAAAACCTGTCCACCATGGGTGGCCCTGCTGAGATCTGAAATAGGGTGGCATAGCTTTCAGCATCACAGCAACTTGCAGGCCCCCACACATGACAAGCTGACAGACACTTGGGGGATTAGTCTCTCTCTTAGCCCCAGGGAAAGGAAGAAACTTGCTCCCCTCCCAAAGGGCTAGCAGGAATAATCCCACTCCATTCTGTCTTGACTTGCTTCTCAATAGCCACAAACCCTCAAGAATCCATTTTTTCCCAACACCCAATTCCATGGCTTAGATTCAATGTGCCCAAGAAAGAAGGGTCAATGTGCTCAAGAAAGAAGGGTCAATGTGCTCTGGTAAAAAAAAAAAAAAAAAAAAAAAGTTAAGGATAAGCATTTTGCCATATGGAAAACCTTTTCATATTAATTTACATGAGTATCTCAATTCTTTTACGGACTGGAGTTTAGCTTAGTAGGCAAAATGCTGCTCTGCACTCTGTAAGGCCCTAGGTTTGATCTCTTGCATCATAAAAATGGGAGAAGGACAGGGCAGCCCACTCCTGAAATAATTCTAAAAACCATTAGCCATTGAAAACCCTGTGAAGAGCAGAGAAGCTCTGATGTAGTGCCAGGCATGGGACAGTGTCAGGGTGTTGGGGAGTGTTTCATCTATTGTACATATGGTCGCTATGAGCCGGACCCAACACCACCTAACAACACCGGCACCTAACAACAAACAACAATCTCAATCCTGTGAGGTAGTTATGGAGGGCATTATTATTTACTGTTATGAAAACTGAGGATCACAGAAGGCAAGTAACTTGCCCAAAATCAAGTATGTAAAATCAAGCATGTGGCCAATGACCTAGTACCACCAGGCATGATATTACTCCACACTGCCTCTCCTGTGCCGTGCGGAGGCAGAAAGGTTAGATAGGGGCATTGTGAGGGCAGATTTCAGCGAAAAGCAGAGAGAAGGTCCTAGGGTCACATTCTTTGAGGATCTCTGCAGAATATTCTTCTCCAGTGCACTTTGATCCCCAGCTCTGCATGATCTGCCCTAGGCATCTTTTCCCCTGTGGCATACAGGTGTGGACAAAGCTACATGCTCAATCGCAGATGGGTGCCCACATTTTACCCTGTCCAGCAGAAGACCCAGCACATGAGTGGGGAACACAGAGATATGTAAGAAATTGTAGAAGCCTTTGCCTCCATGTTATTATAGTCTTGGAGACAAATGTGATCCACCTGGGTAGGCCAGCCTGCCAGTTTTGCCTTTGCCTCCGATTGTGTCTCTTATTTCCAGAGTGATTGGAAGGTAACTATGTGGATTGACCCATAGTCCTGACAGTAGACAAAATGTTGGGAATGACAAAAAAGAAAGAGGAAGATGAGAGGAGCTCCAACTTTCATGGCCAAAGCAGAGCGAAATGAATTAGGAAAAAGCAAAGAAGAAAAAACTAGCTCCTCAAAAGTATTGAGCACATCCCCCTTCCAGAAGAAAAACTGTCAGCTTTGCCGAAAACATGCGTGGCTCAACTCACCATGGGGTGTGGTTCAATTTACCACGGGGTGTGGATTTGACTCTGAGGTGAGATTGAGGAACTAGTTAACTTTTTCCACTTTGTAGGCTTCCTCCTGCAAGCTCCTCCCCACCGGACACCCCCAGCACCCCACCCTACCCCAGCACCTGAAGTGTGCTCGTGCTGCCCCCTGCTGGAAGAATACTCTTGGACCCCCCGGGGGCGGGGGCGGATTCCATTGGAGGGCGACCACTTTTCACATCAAGACAGGAGAGGATGGGACTGTAAGGAGCAGGCAATGAAATGGTACTTAAATATAGACAGACACCAAGATAAATCTGTGTGAGAAATATCTGAACATCTGGGTTGTAATCAGCATACAGACCTGTCAAAAGGGATCAAGAAGAGCAAGGAAGTCGGAGGGAGAAGGCTTTTAATGAGGCCTTACACTATTTGTCTCTTCTTTTTGACTTGTCTGAAGCATATTAATCTTCCTAAAGTACAATGTGTATCATGTGGAGAGAAAAAATTTTCAAAGAGTACATGGCTAAGAGAATAATGTTCAAACTCTTCAACAACACTTTTCTGACCTCTTATTCCACAGTCTACAAACTCACATCAACCCACCTCCTTAGCCTTGCTTCCCCCTCTTCTTCCTTGCCCAGGCTGTAGTCCTGACAAACTGAACTCTTTACTGACCCCACATTCCCCATCCTCTCTTCCCACTGTCCTTTGAGGACCAATGTTCTCCCCAACCCACCTCCCAACACTTACATCTCTATGAATACCACGCATTATACATATATAAAATTATGAAACAAAAATGGACAAAAAACAAGAACAGATAAATAATTTGAAAATGATAACTTCATTGTATTTTGTATCTTTTGATACCCATATTTCATATTAAAAATAATAAATTCATTAGCCTATTTTTAATCAGATGAAGTGGATTAGAAATTTGGGGAACATAACATACATTCATGGCTGGGGTTTAGCTCAGTTGGTAGAGTGCTGCACTGCACTCTCTGAGGTCCTGGGTTCAATCCCCAGCAAGGCAAAATAGGAGAAGGACGTAGGAGTCCACCCCCATGGCAATCCTGGGGTTGCCCAATCAACCATTGAAAACCCTATGAGGGTTGCTATGAGTCAGACCCGACTTGATGGCACCTAACAACAACAATACATATTCAATGATTTAAAAAATTCAATAGACAGAATAAACTCCAGACCGAACATAAAGAGAAAAAAGTGTGAGTCAAAATATGATAGAGGAATAAATACTATAGAGAAAATTTTTTAAGTAAAAAAACACCAAATAGCAACTAAGTGACATAGAGTCTAGATTGTGTCAATGAACTATTTTCTTTTTTTAACTCTCAGGAGAAGGGTGAGATTAATGAAGGAATGATTGAAAAGATAATAGTTCACCTGGATAGCCACATGCAAAAAATGCAGTTGAACTTCTACTTCACATCATTAACAAAAATTAGTTCTAAATGGTCACAGACTTTAGCGTAAAAGCTAAACCTATAGAAACCTTAGAAGAAAACAAAGGAATAAATGTTTGTGCTTTTGAATTAGGCAATGGTTTCTTAGATATGATACTAAAACTTACAAGGAATAAATTATATTCCATAAAATTAAAAAGTTGTGGGCTGGGGATGTGACTCAGTGGTAGAGCAGATGCTTAGTATCCACAAGGCCCTGGATTGAATCCCCAGCACCACTAATAATAATAGTAAAAGTCTGGTTTTGATGGATGTTATGCCAGGCTTATAAAAAGCAATGAGAGATTGTCCTGAAAGGCATCAAGCCCCATGAAGCCAAAGATAATACCAACAACAATAAAACTCCTAATATCTGCATAGTATTTCTTTTAAAAGTTTAAAAGTTGTATACTCCAGAAGGACACTATCATTCTAGAATATATAAAGAATTTCTATATTTCAACAATAAAAAGATACTCATTTTTAAAATGGCCAAAGGGAGTCGGGCGTGGTAGCTCATGCCTGTAATCCCAGTGACTCAGGAGGTGGAAGCAAGAGGATCGCAAGTTCGAGACCAGAGGCAGTCTGCGTAATTTAGTGAGATCTTTGTCTTAAAAATAAAAAAATAGTAAAACAAAAATGGGCTGAGGGTGCAGCTCAGTGGCACAGCACTTGCAAAGAATGCAAGCGCAAAGCCCTGGTTTCAAACCCTAGTACCGCAAAAATAAATAAATAGGCAAAGGATTTAAATGGACATTTCTCCAAAGATGTACAAATGACTAATAACACTAAATACATGTTCAATATCATTAAAAACCACAAGATATCATTTCACATCCGCTCGTGTGGCTAATATTTGAGAGACAGAGAGAGAAAGAGAGAGAGAGAATGGAATGAAGGAAGGAAGGAAGGAAGGAGGGAGGAAGGGAAAGAAAGAAGATAAATAAGAGGGAAGGAGGGAAATAAAAGAAAGATGGCAAAAAAAAAAAAAAAAAAAAAAAAAAGAAAAAAAGAGAAACAAGTGTCCGTGAGGATATGGAGAAATTGGAACCCTTATGCACCATTGGTAGTAATGTACTGTTGTGTATCACTGCTGTGAAAAATACTTTGGGCATTCCTCAAAAAATTGCCATATGATCCAGCAATTCTACTCTTAGAGAAGTCCTCCCAAAGAAATTAAAAACATGTTTATCCATAGGATCATACAAAAACTTGCACACAAATTTTCGTGGCAGTATTTTTCATATGAGAAACTGGAAACAATCCAAATGTCCATCAGCTAATGAATGGATAAACAAAATATTATATGCATATACAATGGAGTATTTCTTAGCCATAAAAAGAATCAATTATTGACATATGCTTCAACATGGATGAATCTTGGGAAAAAATATGCTAACTGAAAAAAGCTAGAAACAAAATGTCACATGTTGTACTATTTCATTTACATGAAATGTTAAGAATAGGCAAATCTCTTAATATAGAAAGTGGGCTAGTAGTTGGTAGGGGATGGGGAAAAAAGTGGGGAGTGACTGCTAGTGGGTATGATGGTTCTTTTTACTTTGCTTCAACCATTCTATAATTACAAAATGATGATAGTTGTACAGCTTTGTGTATACATTAAAAAACAATTATGCACTTTGAAATGATAAAGTATATGGTATGTGAATAATATCTTAACGAAGTTGTAAAAAATAGAATACTTGAACATTTTCTAGAATTGAAGGGAAACATGATTCCTCATACAAAAAGTACACACACTGGATACCAAGCAGGATAAATATGAATAAATCATACCTTGGCACATTGAAGTAAAATGTGCACCAATAGGATAAAGAAAACATCTTAAATGTTGGAGAAAACAGATGACTGACAGAAGTGATAACTAGATTGACAACAGATTTCCTATAACCAACCACTCATGTTGGAAGATGATAGAGTAATGTTTTTGAAGTGCTGAAGAAAAGGAACTACTAACTTCAAATGTTTCACCAGTAAACTTATTTAAGAGTAAGAGCCAGGTGCGGTGGTGCACACCTGTAATCTCAGCGACTAGGGAGGCAGAGGCAGGAGGATCACAAATTCGAGACCAGAGGTAGTCTGTGTAATTTAGCGAAACCCTGTCTCAAAAAATAAAAAAGTGGCTAGGGGTGCAGCTCAGTGATACAACACTTGCAAAGCATGCAAGCACGAGGCCCTGGGTTCAACCCCCAGTACCGCAAAAAAAAAAAAAAAAAAAAAAATAGTAAGAGAAAAATGAAGGCAGTTTCTAAACATTCAAAAATTAAGAGAGTCTCACTAAAAATATATATTTCAGATACTCAAACCTTGATTTCTAAATCGCATTCCCTACTAAAAGAAAATAGTACTCCTTGGTACAACAATGGATTTCAGGTCTGGGATAGAAAAGTGTGAGGTAAATCTAGGACAACTTGGTCAGCTACAAACTTATTCTACACATGAGTGAAGGGACATTTTATATGTATATTTCATATATAATATATGTATATATTATATGTTGTTGTTGTTGTTAGGTGCCATCGAGTTGGTATCCGACTCATAGCGACCCTCTGTACAACAGGGGAAACACTATTGTCAGTGCTTCTCTGCTGTTCATAGGGTTTTCAATGGCAGATTGATATTTGGGAGGGGGTTGCCAGGTCTTTCTCCCAGGCCTACAGCTTCTGGTGTTCCCAGGCGGTCTCCCATCCAGGTACTAACCAGGCCTGACCCTGCTTAGCTTCCGAGATCTGATGGGATCGGATACCACAGGGCTATGGCTGTAGGCATATATTATATATATACATATATATGTGTATATATGTATGTATATATATATGTATATATATATATATATATATATATATATATATATACTTAGCCATTGTACTATATCTGTAATAAAGAATTGTGTTGCTGTTGTTAGGATGCCTTGAGTCATATCCAACTCACAGCGACCCTCATACTTTTTTTGTGTGTGTGGTACTGGGGGCTGAACCCAGGGCCTCACGCCTGCATGCTTTGCAAGTGCTGGACCACTGAACTGAGCCCCCAGTCCATTTTTTTACTTTTTGAGACAGAGTCTCGCTAAATTACGCAGACTGCCTCTGGTCTCGAACTTGCGATCCTCCTGCCTCCGGCTCTCGAACTGCTGGGATTACAGGCGTGCGCCACCGCGCCCGGCTCCCTCATATGGTTTTCAATGGCTGATTGTTTCCAGATTGTTTCAGGAGTGAAATGCCACATCCTTCTCCCATTTTTTGCAGTGCTGAGGATTGAACCTGGTCCTCAGAAAGTATGGAGTGGGGCTCTACCAACTGAGCTAAACCCCAGCCCTGTAATAAGAATAGACTGGAATAAACTAAATGCCCATCTATAAGGACGCTGGGTCATGTTTAGGATGGATATCGTGTGTTGGGGTGAAAGAAGTTCATATGGGGTTTTAGAGCAATGGGTAGAACACAGCCAGGGTCCACCACTGTCGACACCTACGACCTTAAGCAAGTCATTTAGCCTCTCCATTGTTTTGGTTTCCTCATCTAAAATGGGAACAATGGCAGACCTACCTCATAAGATTGTTCTAAGGTAGGTGGAAATGAAGTCAAAATAGATATATTAATAAGATTTCTACATACACACAAAAACCGGTGAGAAAATATAATAAGAAATAAACCCTATTTTTCAAATTTTAAAATTCAACAAACAACTTAGATGCCTATAAGGAAAGCACACTTCTTTCCTCTTCCCAAGATTTCCCTGTACTTGAAGGGTGATCTAGTAAGGTGATAGTCTCAGTCTTTGTTGTTTCACCTATTTTGCTCCTTAAAGGACAGAGTGACTCCAAATTGTACATTTAGGAAGAATAATCTGGGCATGGTAGGCCACTTTTGTTTTGCTTTTGGGGGGCACAAACTGCTGAAAATGTTCTATACAGAGATACAGTATTCCTATTAACTTGTTCTTATATTTGTGGTTTGATCTACCGAGTCTTTGGTTCTCAAACCTCAACCTACATCCTCTAACCTGTTGTTTCTCAGCAGTAAGGGTAATATTTTGGCTCCCTGGGTACTTCTTAATATCAATATATCTATCTATCTATAGATATCTATCTATCTCTCTCTATATATAGATAGATATAGATATATCTATAGCTAGCTAGCTAGCTAGATATAGATATAGATATAGATATAGATATAGATATAGATAATCTCTGCAACCATAGCCCTGTGGCATCCGATCCCATCAGGTCTCGGAAGCTAAGCAGGGTTGGGCCTGGTTAGTACTTGGATGGGAGACCACCAGGGAACACCAGATACTATAGGCTTGGGAGAAGGACCCCGCAACCCACTCCCAAAAATCAATCCACTATTGAAAACCCTATGAATAGCAGAGAAGCACTGACAATAGTGTTTCACCTGTTGTACTCAGGGTCGCTATGAGTCGGATACTGACTTGAGGGCACCTAACAACAACAAATATTCATATATATATGTATGTATGTATGTGCTGGGATTTAGCTCAGTGGGTAGAACGCTGTGCTGCAGTCTCTGAGTCCCTGAGTTCAATTCCCAGCACTGCAAAAATGGGAGAAGGGCCTGGCAATCCACTCCCAAGGCAATCCCACAACAGTCATCCATTGAAAACCCTATGAGGGTCGCTACGAGTCAGGATACCAACTTGACGGCACCTAACAACAACAACAATATATGTATGTATATTTAGTCTCTTTAATTTAAACCATTCTAGTAGGTTTGTTTGGGAGAAGGGCCTGGCAATCCACTCCCAAGGCAATCCCACAACAGTCAGCCATTGAAAACCCTATGAGGGTCGCTATGAGTCGGATACCGACTTGACGGCACCTAACAACAACAACAAGTAGGTTTGTTTGGGAGAAGGACCTGGCAACCCACTCCCAAAAAACAACCAGCCACTGAAAACCCTATGAATAGCAGAGAAGCACTGACAATAATATTTCACCTGTTGTACATAGGGTCATTATGAGTTGGATACGGACTCGATGGCACCTAACAACAAGAAGTAGGTTTACAGTATCGCAATATGTTTATTATTAGTAATATTTTAGGCAGCATACAAACTAATGGGTTTCATTATGATACTTTCATACGTGCATGTCATTGTACCCTGATCATTACCATCTCATGTCCTCCTCCCCCTCCTGCTGGTCCCCTTCCTCCCCACAAAGTCCCCCTTCTGCTTGCATATCATGTATATATGTTAAATCTAGATTCTGAGAGTAAATGTAATATTTGTCTTTCTTTCCCTCTCATTACCCTTTTTTGTTGCCCCTCCCTTTAGTCCCCTATCTCCCCAACCCAAATAATCTCCGTTCTACTTTCAGCCTCCTCTCTCTCTCTCTCTCTCTCTCTCTCTCTCTCTCCATATATGTTGTTGTTGTTAGGTGTTATTGTGTCACGTCCAACTCATAGCAACCTTCATAGGGTTTTCAATAGCTAATTGCTTCGGGATTGCTTTGGGAGTGGATTGCCACGTCCTTCTCCCATTTTTTGTGGTGCTGGAGATTGAACCTGGATCTTCAGAGAGCACAAAGCAATGCTCTATCAACTGAGCTAAACTCCAGCCCCTATCCATATATCTCATGTATGTCTTTCTGAATCTGGCTTCTTTTTTTTAACGTGGTGATCTCTAGTTCCATCCATTTTACTGCAAATGACATAATTTTGTTCTTCATGGCCAAGTAAAACTCCAATGTGTATATATATAGCACATTCTCTTTATCTATTCATCTGCTGATGGACATCTGGGTTGATTTTTTATCTTGGCTATTATGAATGGTACTACTCCTTCATTACTCAATGTGATCCAAACCCAAATAGGGAGTCCTATTTACTGATTGGATGGTGAGCTATACCATGATCTTGGGGAGAATGCACTTTATCATAAAGGTATCAGTTCTAAAAATCCACTAATTCAGCATGTATATTGATTTATATTTTCTATTTTCAATAAAAATCCCAACAGAATTTTCAGGTAACTTAAAAAGCTAGGTCTTAAACTCATATGGAAGAGCAAGGGGCCAAGAATAACTAAAACAATTTATTTTTATTTATTTGTTTATTTATTTATTGTGGTTCTTTGGGGTTGAACACAGGGCCTCACACATACTTTGCAAGTGCTCTACTACCAAGCTGCAGCCTCAGCCCATTTTTTGTTTTTTTATTTTGAGACAGAGTCTCAGTAAATTACACAGACTGCCCTTCACCTTGAACTCTCAATCCTCCTGCCTCACCCTCCTTAGACCCTAAGACAGCAGACGTGCACCGCCACATGGAGCTCCAAAACAATTCTTTAAAATCATAACGTTGAGGGCCGGGCATGGTGGCGCACGCCTGTAATCCCAGCGGCTTGGGAGGTGGAGGCAGGAGGATCGCAAGTTCAAGACCAGAGGCAGTCTGCGTAACTTAACGAGATCCTGTCTCAAAAAGTAAAAAAAAAAAAAAAAAAAAGTGGGCTGAAGGTGCAGCTCAGTGGCCCAGTACTTGCAGAGCATGCAAGCGCGAGGCCCTGGGTTCAACCCCCAGTACCGAAAAAAAAAAAAAAAAAAAAAAATCATAAAGTTGAAGGACTTTCTCTTTGAAAAGCGAATACTGATTACAAAGTTAGAACAACTAAGAGTGCACGGTGTTAGCCTTTGTGTAGACAAATAGAGAAAAGGAAGAAAACAGTTTAGAAAATGGCCCATGTCAGCAGCTTGGGAGGCGGAGGCAGGAAGATCGCAGGTTCGAGACCAGAGGAAGTCTGCGTAACTTAGCGAGACCCTGTCTCAAAAAGTAAAAAAAAAAAAAATGGGCTGGGGGAGCAGCTCAGTGGTCCAGCACTTGCAGAGCATGCAAGCATGAGGCCCTGGGTTCAACCCCCAGTACTGCCAAAAAAAAAAAAAAAAGAAAATGGCCCATGTGTGCTGTGTATGGAAACATGGAGGGTAATAGAGGAGGCAAATCAGTAGAGGAAAGCATAAAGTATTCAATAAGTTGGCCTAGGATAACATGTTAATCCTTTATTCCTCCCTCTCTTCTTTCCTTCCTCCCTCCCTCTCCCCTTTCTCTCTCTCTCTCTTTCTTTCTTTCCTTCCTTCCTTCCTTCCTTCCTTCCTTCCTTCCTTCCTTCCTTCCTTCCTCCTTCCTTCCTCTCTCTCTCTCTCCTTCTTTTTTCAGTTACAGGGGCCTTGCACATTCTTTGCAAGCACTGAGCTTCAACCCCAGCCCCTTTCTTATTTTATCTTGAGTCAGGGTCTTGCAAAGTTACACAGACTGCCTCTAATTGCAAATTTGTGATCCTCCTGTCTCAGACTACCTGAGTCTCTAGGATTACAGGCATGAACCATGGGACCCCGCTAATCATATTTTCTTAATAATAAAATATCTACTTTATCTGTAACACAAATAAATTCTAGATAAAGATTTATATTACAAATTTTAAACGCAGTTTCTCCATTTGTGTTACAGATAAGGACAAGTAGCCCCCTAACTCCTTTTATGCCTTATGTAGCCCATGTGGCAAACTTGTCACAGTGCTGTCAACTAATACATGTCCTAGGCCAGGAGGTCTATTTACTATGAACCCAGGGCCAGAGGTACAGTACAGGCACATAAACCAGTTTGTCAGCTACATGACCCTGAGAGACTCTTTCAGGTAGCCCAGCAATCAGCTAGTTGTTAAGAGAAGGATGCAAAACCTCTACTGTATAAACTTTCTGGATTATTGGATTGTTTCTAACATATTTCTCAGACCAGAAAGGATGAAAGTTTAATCACAAATCAGCTTGGTCAGATGGTCTCTGATCCATCCATACTTCTTTATAAATGTGTGAGGCAGCTGGAAATTTGTAGCCCCCGCCCTGTGCACAACACATGGCATGTCCAGCTGCACCTGGCCTCTCTCGAACTGGTGAGAACATGGGGCACCACATGCATTGCCTTATGTCTGCAGGTGCATCCTGTACTATGCATTATCTGTGGAGTTTGTCCTTGTCCCTTGCTTGATAAACAGAAATGTCGCTGGTAGGAGTAAATTGGTCCAAATATTTTGATGAAGAATTAGGCAATATCTAACAAAGGTGAGGATAAGTAAAACTTATAACCCAAGAATGTCACTTCTAATAATATATTCTACAGCCAATAGCCCATATGTACAGAATTCATTTCAGCTCAATTTATAATAATAAAAATTGGAAACAACTTAAATGGTCATCAAGAGAAGAACAGATTATAACATATTTGTAAGATGGAATACTCTACAGAAGGTGTGTCCAAACTTTTGGCTTCCCTGGGCCATATGGAGTAAACACAAATTGTCATAGGCTGCACATAATTTATATATATATAGTTAGTGTACACACAATAAAACTTCTTTTGAAAATATTTTTAATATAAAGCTTAGAGAAATGAGAACAATATAAAACTAATGGGAAATTTGACCTCATTTTTGTAAAACGAATCTATTAATGTCTAGTTCAATGGAAGTGATCACAATTCTTAGTGAGTTCTCCAGTAAATTTTGCAATGGTCAATTTGAGGCATCTAGACCTCGGTTGAATTAGATTTTCAAGCTAGGTGCAGTGGTACATGCCTGTAATCCCAGCAACTTGGGAGGCTGAGGCAAGAGAATTGCAAATTCAAGGTCAGAGATAGCCTGCATAAGTAAGTGAGACCCTGTCTCAAAATCATATATATATGTACATATAGATATATATATGGGTTGGGAGTGCAGTCTGGTGGTAGAGCACTTGCAAAGTATGCACAAACCCCTGAGTTCAACCTCCCAGTACCAAATAAATAAATAAATAAATAAATAAATAAATAAATAAGATTTTTTAATATGTCATGGGCAATTGCTGTGTTTTAGTTGTCAGGTTGCCCAAAATTCATGGAATATATGATCTACCCTTAAGTGGCTTCGAACAACTTTGAGTCGCTTCTAGTTGAACTTGATTATACTAGACGGACAGACTGACCAGGTGGCAAGTGATAGTACTAACCCGTCTCATGTTACCAACTGTGACATATTGATACTTACTTGAAAGCTAGAATTTGATACCATAGAGCCATACTCTAAAGAAGCATTAGGTGGGCCAAGAATGGTGGTGTGCACCTGTAATCTGAGAAACTCGGGAGGCAGAGGTAGGAGGATTGCAGGTTCAAGGCCAGAGACAGCCTGCAAGACCCTGTCTCAATTTAAAAATAAACAATGGGCTGGGATGCTGCTCAGTGGTAGAGAGCTTGCAAAGTAGGTGTGAGGCCCTGGGTCCAGCCCTCTAGCACCATTTAAAAAAGAAAGAAAGAAAGAAAGAAAGAAAGCATTATGTGTTATTCTGTGAAAAAAATGTGCAATATTGATTTAGAATTTCAAAGTTGAAACTACACATGATGTCATGAAGAAAATATTGTCATTAGGTGCTAAGTTGGGTCTGACTCATAGTGACCTTATGTACAACACAACAAAGCCCTTCTCTGCTAGTCATAGGGTTTTCAGTGGCTGATTGTTTCAGGAGTGGACTGTCACGAAGAAAATAAATGCTAAAAAACACGGGATATTAAAAGATTTTGTGTGGCCTCATTGCTAGCTGTCCTGGGCTGCAGGTGGCTCACAGGCTGTGGGTTGGACACACCTGCTATACAGTAACTGAAAGTGAATCAACATCTCTGTGCTTATATAACAGCAAATCAAATAATATGTTTTACAGAATGGCATAAATAGTATTATGGCACACACACGCTTACTGATGGGGTTACATTCTGAGAAATGTCTGCTTAGCCAATTTCATCATAGTGTGAAGATCATAGAGTACACTTACACAAACCTATGTGGTGTAGCATCTTATACAACTAGGCTATGTGCTGTAGTCTACTCTTCCTAGGCGACACACCTGTGCATATGTTACTGTACTGAATACTGTAGCAAGTGTAGCACAATGCTAAGCATTCGTGTGTGTGTGGTGTTTTGGTTTTCGTTTTATTTTGTTTATTTATTCTGGTTTTGTTTGTTTGTTTGTTTGTTTGTCTCACTGTGTAGCCCAAGCTGGCCTGGAACTCACTATGTAGACCAGGCTAGCCACGAACTTGCATCCATCTCCTGCCTCTGCCTCTCAGAGCGTTGGGATTACAGAAATGCACCATCACATCTGGCACATTTGTGTATCTAAATATAGAAAAGGTACAGTAAAAATACTAGGCAAACCAGACAGGTGGTACACACTTGTAATCCCAGCTACTTGGGAGCCTGAGGCAGGAGGATCACAAGTTCAAGGCCTGTGTAATCTACGTAGAGAGTTCAAGGTAGTATGGGCAATTTAGCAAGAACTTGTCTTAAAACAAAAATGTAAAAAGACTAGGCATGTAGCTCAGTGAGAGAGTGCTTAACTAGCATACAAACTGCCTGTGTTAACCCCTAGTACTGCAAAACAAACAAGAAAAAACAACAAAACCCCCAGGCAATAGGAATTTTTTAGCTCCATTATAATCTTATGGGACCACCATAGTACTTGTGGCACATGAGTGTTTATATATGACAGTTAGGAAAGATACAAAATAATGCTAAACCTTCTTTATGGAGTCATGCATATGTAAAAAGTATAAAAACAAATATAGTCATGACAAGTGTCATATTCTGGAGAGGAAAGGAAAGGAATCCAATTACAGGCAAAAGTGTATAGGAGACTTCAGTGGTCACTACAAGATTTTGTTTTTGAGAAAAAGTTATCTGAACCAAATACATCAAAATATTAAGAGGTGTCAAAGCTGAACAGTGGGCAAATGGGTGTGTATTGTTATTCTCTGTACTCTTCCATTTGTTGCAAAGGTGTCAAATTTTAAAAAGAAGAGTCATTGACCAGCATGACATAAAAAAAGGCAAATGAATATCTCTGCTGAGGGGAACACCTGTGGGAATGAAGCCAGAGAAGTGACAGGATCCCAATGAGGCTGTAAAGTGGATTTAGAATTGGCTGCAAGACAGAAACCAACCTTAGAACATTTTTGACATTTGGTATGTAAACATCACCTGAAATTAGAAACATAAATAAATAAACTGAATATATGGAACCCTTGGTGAAAACTAAATTGCTATAAGCTGTATAAATTATTGAATAAGAAAAAGTAGATATATAAAATGCACAATTAAACTTACTAAAGAAGGGAAAATATAAGCAGAGTAGAAAGAAGGAGGGAGGGGACTGGCAAAGAGGAGAGAAGGTTGTGTAAGATGGAATAGGGAGGGGAAACAATGTACAGGGATAAAGGTAGAGAGGATAATCTCAACATAAATGATACAACTTCATGAATACATGAGGAAAATAGGGGAATATGACCTGTCATATTTTATGTGTGTTTATGTATTTTTTCTTTTTTTCATTTTTCATGATAGAGTACTTAACTATAGTATACATGAAGCTCTAGGATTGTTGTTGTTGTTGTTGTTAGGTGCCATCGAGTCGGTATCCAACTCATAGCGACCCTCATAGGAAGCACTGACAATAGTGTTTCCCCTGTTGTACAGAGGGTCGCTATGAGTCGGATACCGACTCGACGGCACCTAACAACAACAACAACAAATGCATATGAGTTTTACTACATATTAGTCAAAAGATTCCATAAGCTTTGTAAGTTGATGAAAATGTAACCAAAAGTGATGTGATAGTTGCAAAATGTAAAAAGTAAATGCTGTATTACTCTGTACTCCATCAACATTTATCAATAAAGGGAAAAAAGAATAAAAAAGAAAAAAAGAAAGGAATAAAATTTTAGTGACCAAAATTCATAAATTGCTATTAGCGAATTTGCATTAACAAATGCATTCATTAGGTTAATATATATTTGATACTGGTTCTCCTTTGAGGTTCTACTCAAATGACACCTCCTCCACAAAGTCATTTGGATTGAACTCCTGCCTCCCCTAACAGTCTCTCACATGGTCTTCCTTCTGTGCTTTCCCTGACATTCTCATTTTCTTTTTTCTTTTCTTTCTTTCTTTCTTTTTTTTTTTTTTTTTTTTTTTTTTTTTTTTTTTTTTTTTTTTTTTTTTTTTTTTTTTTTTTTTTTTTTTTTTTTTTTTTTTTTTTTTTTTTTTTTTTGTTTTTTTGTTTTTCTTGTTTCCCATTTTCTACCATATGTTATGACTACTTACATAGGTCTTGGCTTCCTTGCTGGTCCATGAAACCCCTGAGGGCAAAGTTTTACTTGTCTTTGCCTGTCTGACAGTGTGGTGCTTATGGTAGGTTCTTGGTGAGGAGCTGAAAGGGGAAAGAAGGAAGAGGAACTTGGAAGCCTAATTGAGAAAAAGATCAAATAACTAAAAGTGTCTGTTTCTTCCAGCCTCCAAAGTGCAAGACATCTCTAACAGTCCATGCTGGTTGGTTAGACCACAAACATTTGCTATTTCAGGACTTTCTCCTGTTGGGCCATTTCCTTTGAGATGAAGTTCTGCCAATTTCCATCTTCAGGCTCAGCCTAAAGTGCCAACCTACTGTTGTGGTGCCAGGAAGGTGGCTTCTCAGGAAGCAATCCAGGAAATTATACTGAAAGATTTCTCAGCAGCAGTGCCAGACCCAGCTCTCAGGCTGGGATGTGTGCAGCAGCAGATGAGGAGTAGCTGGGTGAGGACCGGGAGCTCAGAGCCTCAGTGATACACAGAAAAGTCAAAGAGACTCCAGGGTCAGGCTGCTGACAGCCAGGATCAGGGATGAGGTCTTTGGCTGAGTTTTGTTGTTGTTGTTGTTAGGTGCCGTGGAGTCGGTATCCAACTCATAGCGACCCTGTGTACAACAGGTGAAACACTATTGTCAGTGCTTCTCTGCTGTTCATAGGGTTTTCAATGGCAGATTGATTTTTGGGAGGGGGTTGCCAGGTCCTTCTCCCAAGCCTATAGTATCTGGTGTTCCCTGGTGGTCTCCCATCCAAGTACTAACCAGGCCCGACCCTGCTTAGCTTCCGAGATCTGACGGGATCGGATGCCACAGGGCTACGGCTGCAGGCTGGCTGAGTTTTAGGGTTGCTATAGTTAGCAAATAAAAACATAGGATGCCCTCTCCCTCACATGGGATTGCTAGTATCAAAAACAAAAACAAGAAACAAACAAAACAGAAAAGCCCAAAAGCCCCAAACAAAAACAAACACAACACCTCCAAACCCAGGAAATGGCAAGTGTTAGCGAGAATATGGAGAAATTTTAATTCTTCTGCATTGCTGATGGAAGTATAAATTGTGCAGCCACTTTAGAAAACATTATGGCAGTTCTCCAAAAAGTTAAACATAGAAGTACCATATCATCCAGCCATTCCACTTCTGGGTAAACACCGGAAAGACTTGAAAGCAGAATCTCCAAGAAATATTTGTACATCCATGTTTATAGCAGCACTATTCACAATAGCCAAAAAGTAGAAGCAATCAAGCGTCCATCAATGAACGAATGGATAAGAAAATGTGATATATGCATACAATGGAATGTTATTCAGAAGTCTTAAAAAGGAAGGGGATTCTGCTGGGCACAGTGGCCCATGCCTGTAATCCCAGGGACTCAGGAGGAGGAGGCAGGAGGATCGCAAGTTCGAGACCAGAGGCAGTCTGCGTAATTTAGGGAGCCCTGTCTCAAAAGGTAAAAAAATGGGCTGAGGGTGCAGCTCAGTGGTCTGGCATTTGCAAAGCATATAAACGCAAGGCCCTGAGTTCAAACCCCAGTCCCGCAAAAAAAAAAAAAAAAAAAAAAGGAATTCTAACATGTGCTATAATATAGATGAATCTGAAAGACGTTATGCTATGTGAAATAAGCAAGTTACAACACGACAAATACTGTATGATTCCATTCATATGATGTGTTTAGAAAACTCAAGAGTTGTACTACATATTAGTCAAAAGGTTCCATAAACTTTGTAAGATGATGAAAGTGTAACCAAAAGTGATGTAATAGTTGTATAATGGGAAAAGCAAATGCTGTATTACTCTGTACTCCACCAACATTTATCAGTAAAAGGAAAAAAAAAAAAAGAAAAGTCAAAATCATAAAGAAAGAAAATGGAATGATGGTTTCCAGGAGTTGCAAAGTGAGAGTGGACGATGAAGAGTTATTGTTTAAACAGATATAAAGTTTCAATTTTACAAGATAAAAACCTTCTAGACACAGATGGTTGTGAAGTCTGCACACATTGTGAATATATTTAATACCATTAAATTGTAGATTTAAAAATTGTTAAGATGGTAATTTTTTTTTTTTTTTTGAGACAGGTTCTTATTACATAGTCCAGGCTAACCTATGACTTGCTATGTAGCCCAGGCTGGCCTTGAACTTGCAGAAATCTTCTTGCCTCAGTCTCCCAAGTATGCCTGGTAAGATGGCAAATTTTATGTTACATGTACTTTACCACAATATAAAATTGGAGCTGGGCACAGTGGCATGTGCCTATAATCCCAATGACCCTGGAGGCAGAGGCAGGAGAATCACAGGTTCGAGGCCAGAAGTGGCCTGTCTAATTTAGTGAGACCCTGACCCAAAAGAAAAACTAAAAAGGGGCCAGGGTGCAGCTCAGAGGTATAGCACTTGCCTAGCATGCCTAAGTCTGTAGGCTTAAACCCCTAGTACAGAAAAAAATTGGAAAAAAAGATACAGGATGCCCAGTGAAGTTTGAATTTCAGATGAACAATGTATCATTGTATCTCACACAACACTGGGAACATATGTATGCTAAAAAATTATTCACTTACCTGAAATTTTCTTGGGCATCCTCTATTTTATCTGGCAACACAGACACAGGTCAGAGGTGGTGTATTTTCAGCAAACAGTTTGCAGATTTGAGAAGAAAAGCCAAAAGGAGCTGGCCCAGCCCCCAAATGTGCCTCAAGGGCAAGAATATATACAGTTCCCAATTGTCTCCACAGTCCTGGTGAATGAAACAGGTATCCTTGCTACCCTCCAGATGAGAAGCCACCTCACTACAGCCTGGCTCTACCTCTCTGGCAGCACTTAACTTGTTGCAGAATATTCATCTGTGGATTTGTCTGCCTCACCTTTGAGTAGAAAATGACCAAGATTTTGAGTCAAAGATCTGGATTCAAATGCTGCCTGTGCAATTTAAAGCTGCATGACTTCAGCAAGTCACTTATCTTCTGTGAGCTTGAGTTTTTGCCTCTATAAAACATCAATATTGTTGAGATGTTGTGGTAAATGAGATTATATAGGTAATGTATCTTTGCAGACCTGGGGAGCAGTGGCCTAGTAATAGTACCAGCATCGTCTATGCTATGGGGAGGTATTTCAAGTGGTAGCACCACTGCTCAGGTACAGAGAAATCACACATCCTGCCCTAAGTCATAGAGCTAGTAAGTGGTATAACTTCGGTTTGAATTCTGGCAGTCTTGACTCCAGAATCCATGTCCTTAACCACTACACCACTTACTTTACGAACACTGACCCTCTGGCAAATCTATACCACCCCTAAAATTGTTGCTGGCCTTATCCTTTGTTCCAGTGATCCAAAAAGCAGCAATGAAGTTGCCTCCAGAGAGAAATAGCAGAATTGATTTAAAAAACAAACAAACAAACAAAAAAACCTAGCAAGTGTATTAGTTTCCTAGGGCTACTACAGCAAAGAATGGAAAACTGGGTGGCTCAAACAAAAATTTATCGTCTCACTGTTCTGGAAGCCAGAAGTCTAAGATCAAAGTGTTTGCATGGTTGGTTCCTTTGAGGACTGTGAGGAAGTCTCTGTTTGATGCCTTTCCCCTAGCTTCTGGTGGACGCTTGGCTTCTGCTGGATCGCCAACTCTCTGCCTTCGTCTTTACATGACATTCCTTGTGTGTATGTCTGTGTCTAAATCTTTCCTCTTTTAAGGACACTAATCATAATGCATTAGGGGTCCATTCTACTACAGAATGGCCTCATCTGATTAATTGCATCTGAAATGACCTGATTTCCAAAAGGTCAAATTCTGAAGTACCTAAAGGTTAGGACTTCAACATAAGAAGTTTGGGCAGGGGGGGAGGACACAATTTGACCCATAACACTAGGTTCATTATTTCTTTCCTGCAGCAATTTTCAATCCTTGGATCTCTTTGAGTCAAAGAAGTAAAAGGTTTGATTCTCTGATGTGACCAACCAAAGATGCAGCATCTCAGCTTTGGGTTAACACCCAAATTTTATTACCACCCTGAGTTAGGAAGAATCAAATCCACTGCTGCCTGAAAGACTCCTGATCAGAACATGGACATCTTTTACATGACTGCATAAATTTAGCTTATTAAGGGCGATGAAAAGACCAACAGAAGAGATATCAGATGCCTTGGGTACTCTGGCTCTGCCAATGATTTGTTCTCAGAATGAGTTCTTTTTTTCTCATATTGTATAATTTTCCTGGACGTAAAACGGAGATTTTACTGCCACTTTCAGGTTCCTTAAATGCCAATGATCTCCTAGTTCAGGGGAGAAATATCTGGAAACTTGGGGGGAAAATTACTGATAGGCATGATGATTCATGTCTGCATGTAATCCACTTGGAAGGCTGAGGCAGGAGGATCTCAAGTTCAAGGCCAGCTTGGGCTACATGGTGACACTGTGTCAACATTTCCCCCCCCCCACACACACACAAAAGAAACCCTGATACTAATGCCTGAGTTTACCCTTCTACCCCACAGAATTTAGTTTGCCTGGACTTCTTATCTTTTAAAAGCTTCCAAGGCATATAGTATCTTGATTATGATGGATGTATACATATGTCAAAATTTACCAAGTTGCTGGGTACTGTGTCACAGGCTTGTAATTGCAGCTACTTAGGATGCTAAGGCAGGAGAATCACAGGTTTGAGGCCAGGGGCAGCCTATGCAACTTAATGAGATCCTGTTGCGATAAGAAATAAATAAATAAATAAATAAATAAATAAATAAATAAATAAATAGGGGCTGGGAGTGCAGCTCAGTGGCAGAGCATCTGCCTCTGTGCAGGAGGCCCTGGGTTCAACCCCCAAGGACGGGGGGGATGGGGGACGGGACTTTACCAAGTCAAAATACTTAGATATTTGTAGCTTATTGTATGTCAATTATATCTCAATATTTTGATTTAAAAAAATAAAATAATCCCTCCGGGTGATTCCAGTGGCCATCCCGAAATGAGAACCATTGACCTCGGCTCATTGTTCTAGATCCAAAAAGCCAGAAATCTGCTCAGAAAATCATGTCATGATTTGCAGTATCACCAGGACTTACGACTTGTGGCTCCTGAACTACTGAGTGCCTCAAAAAATTAAAAAGAGGCACTTAAAAATATCCCTTTGGTTGGTTGACTTATAATTTAGAGGGGCAGTTAGTTGTCCTTTCAATGTACAGTCCAGGCAGACCCTTTGGTCACTCAGCCTGCTGGACTGTGGAGATGGTCAGCAGCTCTTTTAGTAGACTGTTCACTATCTCAATTGCAAACTTAATTCCAACTGCTTTTTGAATATGTCTACCTCAGATTCAACATGTTTGAAACTGAACTCATTACCACTACCACTCAATTAGGCTGGCAGCTGTACCACCCTGGCACCTGATCTTGTCAGATCTTGGAAGCTAAGCATTGTTGGGCTTGGTTAGTACTTGGACGAGAGACCCACCTGGGAACACTAGGTGTTGTAGGCTTGGGAGAAGAACCTGGCAGCCTACTCCTGAAAAAATCAGCCAATGAATAACCAGTGAATAGCATATAAGCACTGACAATAGTGCTGAGCATGACACAGTGTCGAGGAGTGTTTCATCTGTTGTACATAGGGTCGGTATGAGTCAAACCCAACTAGATGTGACCTTACAACAAAACCACTCAATTGATTCCTCCTTTTCCGTTCCCTATCTTAATGTGGAGTACCATCCATTTTCTTCCAACTGTCCACACCAAGTACCTGATTCTTGACATGTAAATGGTATCGACTTATCTTCTTGAATCTTTTTTTTTCCAGAACTTGTGGGTTGAACCAAGGGCCTCACACAGACATTGCAAGTGCTCTACCACTGTGCTAGACCCCCAGACTATGTTTTTTTTTTTTTTATTTTGAAACAGGGTCCCATTAAGTTATGCAGGTTGCCTCTGCTCTTGAATTTTCAATCTTCCTGCCTCTGCCTTCTAAGTCACTGAGATTACAGGCAAGCATCACTGTGCCCACTTGGGCATTAGTATTTTAATAAATTAATTCAAAAGAACTTTTCAAGGGAAACAATAACTCATTCTCATTACTTTATTTTACTCCCTATTTTATTTATAAAGGAAAGGGACAATTACAAGATGTCTTAGTAAGTATCATTTCATAGAATAGACAGGACTGGACTTCTCCGATCTTTTTCTTATGCTTTGCTGTTTTTAGAAGAAACAGAAGTTAAGCACTGTCAACAGGATAACCTAAGAAAACTTCCCTAAATGATTCTTAATTCTTTTTTTTTTTTTTTTTGGTGGTACTGGGGATTGAACCTAGGGCTTTGCGCTTGCATGCTCTGCAAGTGCTGGACCACTGAGCTGCACCCCCAGCCCATTTTTTTACTTTTTGAGACAGGGTCTCACTAAGTGACACAGACTGCCGCTGGTCTCGAACTTGCGATCCTCCTGCCTCTACCTCCCAAGCCACTGGGATTACGGGTGTACACCACTGCACCCAGCAATGATTCTTAATTCTTGAGCTACTCATTATGAATTCCTACATACAAAAGCTGAATAATGACAATCTTAAATTCTGAGAGGCTACTTCCTTCAGCAAACTATATTCTTAAAATTAGAGAACATGTTGCTGTCAACAATATTCTTATGAACACATTTAATAAGAAGAAATTGGTTTAGGGAAAGATCCAAGAACTAAGACAACAGACTCATAAAACTGTTCCTGGTGTCTCTTCCCACTGAACAAAAAGATAAAAATACAGAAATTTCACAGCTACTCTTCTTTAGAAAATTAAAATGCTTTGTATAAATTTTAACACATTAATATATCAAGCGACGTTTAGCAGCATGATCAGCTGATTTTCTTTTAAGATTTTGAATCACAGGAGCCATTAGGTCATCAGTTCAGAGCGAGCATGCGTATTGCTTCTCATAACTCTGGGCAAACAAGTACATTATTAGCTGTTAGCTGAGGATAAAGCCAATAAGGGCACAGGACAGTAGCGAATTACTGTTCTCTGTCCATGTTCCCTTCTATACATGGGAAATGTGGATCCCATTATTAAAGTTCATAAAATTTATAGGCTAATTCCATCACCACCTTTGGCACCCCAAGTTTTTTTTCTGACCAATGTGTTAACAATTTCCTTTTTAAAATGCAAGCAATCACAGGTGGTTAGTTTATTTAACTTTTTATTAAGAAACTAAGGCAAAACAACAGAATCCCCAAAATTAAAATACAGAATTTCAATTTCAATTCTAAACAAATATGAAATCTATACCAACAACTAAAAATAAGAGTTTACCGATATTTATGAATAAAGAGGAATGGCTAAATTGCACCCACAGTAATTTTCTTCTTCACTAGCCTTGGATTTGTATCCCTTACCTTCCTGCTTCACTTGGACTAGGACACAGAAAGACTTGCTTTCTCTTCTATCTCTGCCACTATAGTCTGTAAGTATAGAGGAGATTCTGTCTTCCTGCATACAGTAGTTCTTTCTGTCTCTCAGCAAATATGTGCGCACTGGCCTATTAAGCTTAGAGGTGTGGGCACAAAGGTAAGTCCACCAAAGATCCTGCCAGTTTAGAGGCCCTAAGACACCAATAAATAATCAATAAATAAAAATAATTTTATACAAGGTATAAAGTCATACAGCATGAGTTAAGTGTAGATAAAATATAAAAACTAGGGAAATTTCAAGGAAGAAATTACATTCAGCTAGAGGAAATGAATATGAAGATGACATTTGAGTTAGATATGGAGTGGACTATTCTTCTTAATAAAGGCTTCAAAGTGGTCTTGTCTACCACAGTCCCAATAGTGGTGGTCTTAGTTTCTGGGAAGCAATCTTTTCAACAGTCTATTTAAAATTCCTTATGTTTCTATCTTAAAACTGTTCCTTTCTTAAAATGATAAGAAAAAAATACTAATGTTACAGTCTATATAACAGTAGTTGGGGACTTAAAAGTTAATTATAATTTATGTAAGGGTTAGGTGCTTGTTATTTTTTAAACTCCCCGGTCAAATCATACCTAAAAAGGCAGAAGCAGCCTAAGTATTGAGTCATGATTTCAAATATTCAAATGGGCAAAACCTACTTGCTTTAGGTGCTTTACCAAATCTGTATTTAAACTTACATGAATGAGAATGAGAGAAAAATAAATGGCTTAACATTCAAAAGTCAAATAAAAAATGACAACTATGAAATGATATCTATTAACCACAGAATTCCTTGTATGAAAAATTTTAATGAATTATGAGCCAATGAACATTACAGACTTTAAGCCTTAATATTTCTTCTTTCCTATGTAAATCAGATAATTAAAACAGCCTATCTCAAGAAGATCATAGCATGAATAAGAGTAATAGTAATATTTGCTTCTGCTTCTGCATGCTTCATTAAAAAAACCAAAGTGCTCTTAGTTTCCCAAGGCAACATAGTAAATCCAATACACATTTTTTCTGGACTATAGTTGCAGGTGAAATATAACAAATACTATTTTGCCTTTCAATAGCACTTTTCATCCATAGCACAAGCACTTTCCTGTTATTTTTTTCCTTTTACCCTCAATATCCTTGTGAGGTAGTGAAGGGAGGGAGCAAGACTTTTCTATTTTGCAGATGAGAAAACTCTAGGTGAATTTTAGATCAATTGTTCTCAAGCTTGACAATATAATGAAATCACCAGTTTTTAAAAATCCTTATGGCCGGGTCATATCTCAGACGAGCATCAGAATCTCCTGACGTGGGACCCAAGAATAAATATCTTTTAAAACACACTCCAAAGTGATTTCAAAGTATAGCCAAAGTTGAGAACCTTTGGTATAAGGTGATTTACACTCAGTCTTCAAGTGAAACTGTCTTCTACCTAAATGCTCTCAGCACCAATGAAAAAAAAAAAAAACATTTCCTCAAATATTGAGCTGTTTGTTAATAATCTGGAAAGCCATTATTAGTTTTTTGTAACAAATTCATTTATCAGGTTATAAATAAAATTTCATTTCCCTGATGTTCATGCTAACTAGGGGTTTTTATTTGTAAAAGCTGCAAATGAGATATAAGGGAATTCAAATCTTTGAGATAAGAATGGCTTGTTAAATACTGGGGGTGCCAAAATTATACATACACATTTTAAGCGATGTTATCTATGTATTACTTTTCAAAGTTGAATTGAATTACAATGGTAACCACCTTGAGCATTTCTTATAATTGCAGAAGTCAAACCTGACTTGTATTCATCTTCTGTTATTGGTATATACTGAGTATTACAATTTTAATCTTTAAAACATGTATACAGTTTTGCTGTAGTTAGGCACCCTCTGTAGTTAGGCAATTGTTTGATTCTGGATTCAACATGAAATGAATAAGCATATTTTTTTGTTTGTTTGTTTTCCAGTCAGCACCTTCAAAACTTTGTTGCAAATGAATGTTTACTAACAAGACAAAACAAGTTATAAACAAAACTCTCAGCAAAAGCTCTTGGAATTGACCATATCACAACCTGAAAATGTAACAAGTACTTAGAGGACTTTATCACTTTCTATCTAGTCAATCTTAATCCTGAACCAGTTCTTTTCTTTAATCAAATTTTATACTTCACCAAACTTAGTCCTACACCAAGAAAAATAGATTTCTCTGTCAGCTATATTCCCTAATTAACATATAATTTCACTTTGTACAAGGTTGTTTCTTTTTGACATGGACATCAAAAAGAATCTTTAACAAATTTCACTTTTTCAAGCAACATACCAAATGCACAGTAAGTACTTGTAAACCTTTCAGATGGCAATAACAAATCTTTGTTTATGGCTGAAATGTCCTGTTTTATAGTATTGACAATTTTAACTCTCAAGAAGCAGCCCAAGAACTACAGCAAGCTGCTTGCCGTCCCTAATTTTATTAGAGTTAAAACAAAATATATATACAGCGATAATCTAAACAGTACAAAGATTTCACTTGCCTTCACCAATTTTTATGTATCTGAAACCATATGATTTATACTTTCATACAGAAAGATGTTTGTTTCTCTTCTAACAAAAGAAAAATCTCAGCTCACAGGTGTTGGATTATTAATTCAAGAGAATATTAGTGAAGAGATAAGATTATCAGTCAAAATAGGAAGTAATGTTAAGCTCTTCTCCAATGAAACTTTCAAAATATTGCCAACCCGAAGTTTTCAGAACAAAGTGTTATATTTCAAGTCCCATGGGGGCAATTATCTATAATGAGATTAAGAATATTCCTAACCTGGGTTCAGGTTGCCTCTATTCCAGATGAGTGAGTAAACAATTTCTTGATGGCCCAAATGAAGAGTTTGGGAGCTTAGATTATTACATGATGTAAACAATATGAAATTAATTTTTTTGATAATAACATTATAAAGTCAGAAAATAAAAGAACTATTAATCATGTCTTTTCCTAGGGCTTATGACTAATAGCTCTCATATTTGAGGACTATAAGAACACATGGTATTGTTCTGGGTTTTGAGACACTTTTTTAGAAGGACAAAAAAATAATAAAAATCAGATGCCAAAAGATGTTCATTACTGTTATTTTTAGATCATCCTTACTGATCTATGTATAATTAGAAATAGATTTGTCTTCCTTCAATCTTTAGCCAGGATTGAGGAATTTTTACTATAATTTTTATTGTTAAAAACAAAACCAAGAAATGATAGACTATAACAGCTATGGGAACTGTCTGCCAAAAAATAATATAAATGAGCGAATAAAATGCATTTCCTCAGCCAGGAGCAGTGGTGCACACTTGTAATCCCAGCGGCTCGGGAGGCAGAGGCAGGAGGATCGCAAGTTCGAGACCAGAGGCAGTCTGCATCACTTAGCGAGACCCTGTCTTAAAAAGTAAAAAACAATGGGCTGGGGGCACAGCTCAGTGGTCCAGCACTTGCAAAGCATGCAGGCTCGAGGCCCTGGGTTCAACCCCCAGTACCGAAAAAAAAAAAAAAAAAAAAAAGGATCTCCTCTTAAAATCTTCTTCTTTATGGTTACCAAATTGTCCCCACATGTTATTTTCATTTTGTACCATGTAGTGGTTTTTAATAAAATGACCTAGAACAAAAGCAACACCTTTGTCCTTTTTTTTTGTTTTTTACAGTTTTTTTTACACACATATTGTATATACAACTTTTAAAATAGCTGCACAATTTTATTTCTCATTATTAGAGAAGTGCAGTCCAGGCAGACCATGCTTCTCAATATATTAAAAATATTAAATAAAACCCAACCAGTTTCATACTTTTCTAATAGTCAAGCTGGCTGGAAAGAAAGACTGGAGAAAGAATGGGCAGTTGTAAGATAGGATCAATCTTTCTTCACAAACACACTACTTAAAAATCTTGCTATTTCCTTATCTTATCCCTTTCATAATATCTCTAAAATCTCATCTTAACAGCTGGAAATAACACACTGCTAATTTGGAGACAAATCTGTTGTAATATGCATATGTCAACTGCCCACTCAACCAATTGCAACCCTGAGGATTTTTCTGGCCCAGTGGAAAGAGGAAACACTAAGATAATTTCTGCTATAGAGTTGCTTCTCCAGTTTACAACTTCATGTGTTTTTCAGGATGTTTCTTTGACATGCACACATGACACTGTCATTTCATGATTCTGCTTTCCACAAGTAGATCTCTCCTCCACAATGTCTTTAATCCCAAGAAAGCCACTGTCATCCATCCAAAGGTTTTCCAAGGTAAACCAAAGTCACTTCTGTGTTGCCATATACAGCAGAAACTGCTGGATATAAGCAGACCTTGGGAAGTCCTCTAAAGGCAACTCCTAAGAACTCATATCCACGTTCAAAAGCTAAAGTCTTATCTTCCATGTCCAAGATGACTCGAATTCTTTCTCCTATCTGTAAATAGATATCACAAGAAGGTTAGAAGAAAAATCTGTCAAAGGCACAGCTGAACAAAAATGATACAAATAAAGTAGTTGAAAATATTATTAAGTGTTGGGCATGGTGGCACATGCCTGTAATCCCAGTGACTCAGGAGGCACAGGAAGGAGGATCACAAATTCGAGACCAGAGGCAGTCTGCATAATTTAGCGAGACCTTGTCTCAAAAAGTGAAAAAACGGGCTGGGCATGCAGCTCAGTGGTCCAGCACTTGCAAAGTATGGAAGCCTGAGGCCCTAGGTTCAACACGAAGTACCACAAAAAAAAAAAAAAAAAAAAAAAAAAAAAAAAAAAAAAAAAAAAAAAAAAAAAAAAAAAAAAAAAAAAAAAAAAAAAGGAAAGAAAAGAAAAGAAAATATTATTAAGAATATGTATCTCAAAAGCTATCTGGAAAAATCAGAAGGGAAACTTTTTGGTTGGGGAAATACCTAAAAGAAAGAATATATATATATCATTCTTATCAAAAATACTTACTATGATCTTTTTTTAACACTTTTTAATACTCATACGGTATCTACTTTTTGTTTTTGTTTTTTGAAACAGGGTCTTGCTATGTAGCCCAGGCTAGTCACAAACTTGGGATCCTCCTGCTTCAGCCTCCCAAGTGCTGGGATTACTTGTATGTGCCATGAACTCAGCAGGGATCTAGATTTAATTATTAACAAATTAAATGTTGCCCCTGAATAGCCCCTAGACATTATTTACTTTGTTTAAAGGATTTCCTTAAGGAAGTTAACACTAGAATCTATCTTTGTATATTTTACTAAAAAGTTTTATCTCAATAACTTTTTCAAATTACTACCATATATACACACAATGGAATATTATTGAGCCATAAAAAGAAATTTTTGATATATGCTATGTCATGGATGAAACAGGAGAACATTATGTTAAGTGAAATAAGCAAGACACAAAAAGACAAATATCATATGATTCCATACGATACTTTGTATAAAGTATCCAGAATAACCAAATAGACACAAAGTAGAATATAGGTTATTGTTTGTTGTTAGGTGCTGTGTGTTGGGTCTGACTCACGGTGACACTATGTACAACAGAACAAAACACTACTGGACACTGCCATACCCAGCACTATTGTCAGTGCTTCTCCGCTATTCCTAAGGTCTTCAATGGCTGATTGTTTTGCAAGTGGGCTGCCGGGTCCTTTTCCCAAGTCTATAATACCCAATATTCCCAAGTTGTCTGCTATCCCAGGACTAACCAGGTCCAACCCTGCTTAGCTTCCAAGATCTGATGAGACTGGACACCAGGGTGGTATGAGTGCAGGCTGGGAAACATGAATTAGGAATTACTATTTATCAAGTACAAGTTTATGTTGGGGATGATGAACAAGTTTTGGCTATAGTTAGCAGTGATGGTTATACAACATTGTAAATGTATTTAATGCCAATGAACTATACATTTTATACATAGTTAATGTATATGTTTTACCTTTTTTTTTTTTTTTGGTGGTACTAGGGGTTGATCCCGGGCCCTCACGCCTACAAGTGCTGGACCGCTGAGCTGCACCCCCAGCCCTTTTATTTTTTTTCCTTACTTCCTGAGACAGGGTCTCGCTAAGTTACATAGACTTCCCCTGGTCTCGAACTTGCAATCCTCCTGGCTCTGCCTCCCAAGCTGCTGGGATTACAGACATTTGCCACTATGCCCAGCTTGTTTTACCACTTTTTTTTTAACCACTGCAATAAAACATGTAGGCTTTAAAGTTTACAAAAGCAGCTTCACATATGATGTGGAATTTATATTATCATCAATAATCAAGTCTGATTACAGATTCTAAAAAGGCAGAATAGGCTATTTAAATAGACAATTTATGGTCTAGTGCTCTAAAACACTTGTTTGTTATAAGAACAAAAACACTGATTGTTTAAACTAGAAGCTCAATATGTCCTGTTCTTTTCCCATTTTGAAAAGTAAGGAAATAAGAATGGAGATATATGGAGAAGGGCTGGGGTTTAGCTCAGTTGGTAAGAGTGCTGCTCTGTGCTCTCTAAGGCTCTGGGTTCAATCCCCAGCACCGCAAAAATGGGAGGACGTTGCAGCCCCCTTCCAAAACAATGAGGGTCACTATGAGTTGGACACAACTCCACAGCACCTAACAATAACAAAATGCCTATTTTACAGAAGACAAGAGTAAGAAGACAGAACTAATCCTGCTGAAATTCGTAAGTTTGCTTCACCTTGGAGCATACAGCATGCACAAGGTACAAGAAGCAAAAAGCAGAAGTTTTACTAGCATTAGGTGTCAGCAGGTAAAACTTGGGGATGGCAGAGCAACTGTAAACTGAGAAAGCACTCCAGAAGCAAAGGAACCACAGAAAGAATGAGCCTCCAGATGTGGGAATAAACTCTTCCCAAACCTTGGTGAGATCAA